>UELX01003636.1:0-22237 GCA_900480035.1 Eupelmus urozonus
TTTTTAACTACGACACGATATTAGTAAAATATTGTTTTTAGCTAGAAAGTATCTGTGAATTCTGGTTACAAACCCAGAAAGATTTCTACCAGGGTACTGACTTATTTAGAGTATATAATATCAATTACTTTTAATAATTTTAAAAATAAGGAAGTATAACTTTTTAAAAATAAAATATTTTTTGAAACATTCAAAATAATTAATTTTAATGACATTTTGTTAAAAAGAATGCAATCATGTTTCCACTAAGTAACATTCTATCAGCCACGTAGCAATTATCTTCCGAATGCAACAGAATTACTCATTTAACTAAAACATAAAATTAATCAATAAATTATTTCAAAAACTTTAAAAAGCTTGAAAAAAAAGTAATAATAAATTCATTCACTATTTAAACAACTTTTACCATCCGCTCCTATCTCTCCATCCCAAAATTCAAAACCGCGCCCAAAAGCACCAAAACGCGTCCCAGCCATTATCGTTACAATTCATAACTCGCTCTGCACGGCCAGCCACTCGCCCCTGCGTTTGACGAGAACGAACGTCCCGGCTTCGGGGCGTATAATGGAGCTCATTTAACTCAACGCACGATAAATCCAGTCCCAAAAATTGGATCAGCCATCAGCGAATTCGCGCAACTGCGCCGGCCAAAAGTGCCGGAAACGCGGACGGCTTTTCTCTTTTGCGGTCGTACTTCGCTCGACTCGGCCCATAATTATCGTCGTTTAATTACTCAGCAGTCGCGGCGCGCTCGCGCATTGTAAATACAATTTTGTACCTAAACGAGCGCGCGAACTCTAATAACGTTAATTATTCATCGAGCGACTAGGACGTCAATTACGTGATATTACGCCGGCTGTAACGACATATATATTGCGCGTATGAAAATTACAATCGCTGCTAGTCGGCAGATACGAGAGCGGGGAAATGATTTTTCGCGGTTCTTTTTGCGGCTCTTTTTTCCAGATTTCCAGCTTTGAATTTTTTATACTGAAAAGAGAGTTGCTTTTTGTTCGAAAATAGGTTCGCGCTAGAGGGATCTTGAATAACGGGTGTCGAATTAATTTCGGATGACACAATGGAGCCGTGATGAATGGAAAAAAAGCCGCTACAAAAGGCACAGAGGTGCATATAGCGCGAAACACGAGAGCGTCGCGCTGCTCCTTTCGGGCCGCGCTCGCGCATGCAGCCTTAATTGAAAATTAATTAAAATACCTGCGATGCTCTGTTAATTGAAAATTGATTACGTTTCTCGTCTATTACGTTGTAATCAGCGTATCGTCATAGAAAATGATAATTAATTAATGTTAATTAAATGTGCGTAATGCGCAATTTTGACATTAACTCGACTCATTTTAATTAAAATTCGCGGTTATCGAATCTGTTGAAAATTTTTAACTATCACCTTTCCACATTCCACGTGCTCTAAATTCTATCCTATTACTCACAACCGATCAAATTCTGTAACACTCACTAAACATTACACACGTTCTCTTCGCTACCACATTACAACACCCCCTAACACCTTAGCACACCCGGAAACAATTAAACAAAGACCTGCACTTCCTCAAAACACTCCTCTAAACTATACTCACGGTTATTGTACTCATCAGCAGCGCAGAACGACAGCAGCGCCAGCATCGCAATCGCCTTAACCGTTCCTCTGGCCGCAGTCATGATTCCTCGGCAATCTCGCGCTTGGCCTGGTGAGCAGAGCGTGACAAGGGTGTAGCTCCAAGTGTTGCTCCTCTCCGGCATCGCCCGATTCTTTATAGTTTCCGATCGCGTCGGGCTCATTCACGTCTCCTCCTACTACTCGGCTATGCGCTCGGCGCTTTGACCCTGCGTCGGGAGCGAGATAAGCCGAGTTCGTGACTCCGGGCAAGGCTGCGAGGGCACTCGGTAAAGGCCGCGGCTGCGTGTTTGTTTCCATTGTGCGGAAAAATCCGCGGGCGAGCTGGCTTCTCTTATCGGTCGCTGGGATTGACACTTTGGCTAAAGGTGCAAGTTCGTTCGGGTTTATGCATTAATTATGGGAGAGCCGGTTGAGAGGTGGATTGAGGCTAAGGGCGTTTGTGAGGGATTGGTGAGGGATTTTTGATTGCGGGTGTTTGAGAGTTTGTATTATTGCATTTTGTTAGTTTAGTTATTGTTAATGTTTTTAGTTGATTTATCTGTGGTATAATTTGTTTTTCAATCAATTATGGATGAGTCTATCATTGCATTTACTATAGAAACAAGTTTTTAGATACTGAAAATAGATCTAAAGCTTTTTTCAGTTTACCATTAGCTTTTACTAGAGTGCAAATTCTTAGAAACTTAAAAGAAGCTAGATACGCATTAACGTTGGTTTTTAAAAATGTAAATTACAGATTTGAGGCTTTTAATTTAAAAAGTACCAAGTACGGATTAATTATTTTTGAAAAAATAGCTGTTTTAAAACAGTCCCTTTTATAAATTTTCCTAATTTTCACTGTTTATAATATTTAAATTAAAACTAGGTAACCAAGACACCGTGGATTGTTTTAATGTAATAGCACTATATGCTAGAAATTATTCTATTTATTACTCAATTAAAAACCAATTAATTATTTATAAGTTAAAATATGGTAAAAAAATAACATAACTATTTTATTTTATTTCATAGTTTAAAATGTATGTAAAATTTTTACGTGGTTATCAACTTATGTCTAGATTAAACAAATGTAGACATACTTTCATTTTTTATTTAAATAACTGAGAAGAATAAACAATTTATTATCTGAGCGAAAAAATTTTGAGCAATTAAAATATTTCTTCTTTAGAAGGTGAAACATCGTCATCACTTATTGCTTTTTAGAATAAATTTCTTTGACCTTTCTCTGTGCTAAACTTCATGGAAATGTTACAATGTTGTTTTGCTATAAATTGAAAAGTGATAACAAAATATTGATATGATTCATTATTCTTTTATTAATATTTATCTAAAAGCTAAATATTTAATGTTTGTATATCTTATCATAATTGTCACTTTATGAATGTTTACTGTTACGTAGTACGCAAAACACTTTCTAATTGATTACTTTACGAATAAAATTTATGACGAATCAAGTTTTTCATGCACTATCCAATAACAATAATAATACTCTGCATAACTTTAGCACAGCTCATAAACTATATAAACATATATTATACAAGTGCATACATATTTAATTCACTGTGTAAAGGTTTACTTAGAAATATTTTTAGCTATATTAAAAATTATTTTAAAAAATGTAATTTTGTATATGTTGCATACTTACTATTAGAGTAATTAGCAATTTTTTAAAAAATTTGTCAATCTTGAACAACGAATACATGAGTAAAACAAGGCATTGGTAATGTCCAATATTGACAGTTGATTAATATTAAAGAATTAAAACTCTTAAGAATCGCTGGACCAATAACCTCCTCGCCAAAACCTCAAATCCTCTTCTAATAATCATACTTCTCCAACTCCCCCCCCAGCAATAATAATCAATCATCTCTCCCAGCTCCATTAATCCCCTTAAAAAAGTATTTACCCCGCAGCCGAATCCGCAGTCCCCAGAGCCTTCTGATCACCTCGCTCGCGGTCCATTGATCCATTTTCCCCGGGACCGCGAGCTCGCACACGCTGACGAAGGGCTGACGCAGCCTTTAATGAAGGCCCGAAAGGCCGGGCCAATATGGAGGAGGCCGCGGGCGGCGAAAAGCCATTTCTCCGCATATCGCCCGTCCGTCCTCCACTTTTCCGTAATTCAATAACGAGCCCCCAAAGCCCCTACAGTCAGCGGCGCCTCGGCCCCCTTCCGGCAACGCCAATAAGCGTCCCATTGTGCGCGAGCGCGCGGAGAGTCAATGTCAAAATCAGGCCGGCTCATCGCTCGGCGAGGCGCGCGTATATGTAATTGACCCGGTGCGGGCGCAGCTCTCTACGCCTATATTTCGCTGCGACGACCGATAAGCGCTCGGCGGGGGGATCGTAACATACCGGCCTCAAGCGCGTTTATGCGTGAGCGCGGAAGCGACGTCGCAGTTCTTGGCTAAGAGCCGGCCTTGTTGGCGGAAGCGGCCGTGGGATTTGAGGAGATTAGAGAGGTACGAGAGGGGTCATTGGGCTGGCCGAGTAATGAGCGATGTTGAGGGATGAGGTGGGATTGGATATTTTTGGTAGTTGGGAGGGGGGTGATTTTAGGTGGAGGGGTGGGTGTTAAGTGGGCATTGTTGTGTGTTGAGATACGTGGTGAATGGGGATAGGTATGCTAACGGGTACAGTGTGATGACGAATTTGAATTTTTGTGTATAATTAATACATACTTTATCCGTTCAATGCGTATTAATTAAATATAAACATATAAACTGTCAAATTGACAAATAACAAATATTTAATTTCATCTGTTAGTTTCAAATAACAAGTACTTAGTCAATTTAATAGTCCGCTTATTATTGATAATATTATGTATCAATAAAATTTAGCATTACTGAAATTTTGAAAATTTGTTTGTGCCGGTAAAATAGTTTTTTCATCTGAAAATAATTAAGAACTTATTCCAAAACAGAAGTAAAATATTTTTATCTTCTATTTAACAAGTAAAAACCTTATAATTATTAAAATAAGCAACACCTGTCACAATTTTTTATTATATCTATATTGATAAAGTGCTCGTCTAACAATAAGATAAATGAATAATGCTAATTTACTTAGAGAGTAAATTGATTTACTAAATGTAAAATGTAAAAAATATTAAGTAATGATAACAAACTAGTCATTTAATAATTTCTTATAGTTTTGTTAATTCTTATAAAACACAAAAAATTTAATTTTAGTCAGCTCACGTAAAACAGGATAAGATAGTTTTGAAAAATCGAATGTAATTATACATACTTATCATAAAAGATGTAGATACGTCAATGTCATATAATGCAATAAAAAAATATATTGCGTCAAATTTTCCTTCACCCATTTACCATAATAATAATAGCAATATGAATTTAAAAATATAAATTATTATTTGTTTTGAAAAACTTCAAAGATGTTTGAGAATTAAATCTAATTTACTGTATGAGCAAGTGTATCGTACTCAAAATGTTTTTTTTTCTTATTGTTTGTATTTAAGACACTATGTGAGAAATTTATAATTGATTAACGATTATATCGAAAATTATAATCATGCTTCCGCACGAAGCATAAATCGCAGCAGCAATAATCAAAATAATAATAGAACTAACGATTCTTTGAATGTGATTGTGATTCGTGTAATTCTTTGAAACTTGTAATTTTTTGCAAACAATGTTCTATTTAATTGAACAATGTAACACACAATTAAACAATTGAATAATTCAAAATTCTATATTCAGGTTCCTGGGGTTACATTGACTTAACAGAAGCTTAAATTACTCGTATGAATAAATAGAATATACACTGGAAGAAGAAAACTTTATATACTAATTTTGAAACCGATAGAAAATAGCTATTTACGGTACATATACATCTATCACATCAATATAAATAAGATGTACCTTAAAAGTAATAAAACTATGTACTAAAGTATAGCGGATGTATCGCGGTAAATTGAAACTGTAATCTCAATTTGTAAGAAACTAAGAAGCTCTTGAAATTTGTAAGAATAAAATAATTTATATACATTCTAAAAAAAACACTAGAAAACTGAATAGAGGATTTAGAGCCAAGGGAGACCAAGTTGAGAAAACTCACTAGTGTTTAATTTTAAATTTCAATATATATATTTACATAAATAGTATTTGGGGAGTACAGAATCCATGGATAACTAATGGTAAGTCTGTAATGTTTAAATTAAAAATATAGATTTCCTTTCGTCATCGCCAATACACCAATAATGCGATTCATTGTTAAAGAGACCGTTTCTCAAAAAGGACTTGGCTTCTTTTGGCACTGAGCCCTTCATATATCTGTAAAAAAGTATTAAAAACGATGATTTTTAAAATCTCAATTCTCAAAAAAGTTTCCCAGAGTTACCTACATATAATCACCTTTCACAAAGGTATTCATCAAAGTTTATTAATTTTAATTGATTTCATTTTAACACACAAAGTTATTTTAAAAAAATTGTATTATAAATGAAGTAATATGAAATTGATTCCTCCAAAATTGCTATGTTTCAGAAAATTTCGCTGTTACAAATAAGTTAAACTTTTAATTTAATGGATTAGTTTAAAAATATAAAATATACAAATATATTATACTATGACGTGAGTCAAAATATTTATTCACATGTTTTTTGTTGATTATAAATCGATTATAATGCAAACTTACTAATAATGTTATTCTTTCAAGAGGACGGGTAGGCACTTGAATCTTCTGAATGCTTTTTAATTAAGCGTTCAGTTATGTTATTATCTTCAATAATTATGAGCTTGACAATAAAGAATGTTTATTATATCGAAACAATGTCAATTATTGAACCAATAAATATAAAACGTCAATCATTTTTTGTTTCACATACATTTAGATGATTTTATTAAATTATATTTTTTAAGTCAATTTAAATAATATTTTTTTAGTCAATATGGGTCATGATTTTTTTACTTCAGGTGCTATACACGAACAATTTTAGAAAATACTATATACGTGAATGCGCACAATCTATATTGATCTATTGAAATAAAGTTTATTTATGTAAATAAATATGTTTTCAATATTTTTTTTTATTTTATACATCAAAATAAACCCAAATCAATGCTTCCACATCGACAACCCTGAATGTGTTAATTTTTGAAATTCGATATGTAATAATATTTGATAAAGAATATTTTATAATGATTTATTTACATTCTTTGTTTTCGTTACTTCAATTATCGAAAATATGGAGTTCATAATATAAATGAATGAATGATGTGGATGAATATAAATTAAAAATGTGAGTAAATATAAAATGTTTTTTATAATAATGTAATTTTGTATTTATAAAAAAATGTAATTTTTTTAGGCCAGATAAAAAGTTATGGGTTAAAATAAATTAAGTAATATATCCTTTTGATTTAATTAATTTCTTATATTCGTTAATTATTTGAATTTTGCAGTTCTAATAATTAGTAATATTGTCATAGGATAAAAAAGAATTTAGATATTCATATAACGTAAAAAGTTACATTTCAGGTTCTTTTACGAAGTAAAGTTAATTAAGGTATTTTCCAAGAAATTGTTTAGTAAGATAAAACAATTTCTTGGAAAATACGTTAATTATGAAATTATTAATAATTATATTTTTAAGATATTGTTTCTTTAATCATCAGAATTTTTATTAATGCATTAATAATAAAACTAAACTTCATCTTTAAAAAATAAACAACATAACTCCACTAATCAACAAGAAAAGTCTTTAAAACAACACGCAAACCTCTTTCCCAAAAAAAAACCATCCACAAACCCAAACACCCCAGTCAAAAAAAGCGTATCTCCATCCAGCTCCCTAATCACCCTCATCACGTGCGCAAACACAGAAAAAAAGACGAATCATCACGTCCCATTCGACATGCAGTGCGCGCAGCCGGCGCAGCGAAAAGCGAGAGTCACTCGAGCTCGCGGGTTATGCGTGCTGAACTTGACCCAGAATATCCGGCTCGCGCTTTTCGCAGCCCGTATATTTATCTCCGCAAGACTCGCGCTCAAGCTTTTGAAAAAAAAAAAAATTCCTAGCCGGGAAATACTTGCGAGGCTGTGAACAAGGGGATCGGTGCTTGGCGCAGCGCGCGATTAATTAATGCACTGCGCGCGCCAGCTGGAAGTGGTAGGTTTGAGAGGTTGCAGTAGAGTGGTGGTTTTCTTTCTTTTGATTGTTTGAGTAGTCAATTTTCTGGGTATCAAATTGCAGGAGGGGGTGTGGTGGGTTGAGTGTGGGATGGGTAATGGTGAAAGTGAAAGTAGAGAGCTTTTTCGGGGGTTGATGAAGATATGTTAATTTACGGTTAAATGGCTAATATTGAGTAATAAAATACGAAAATGTTAAAAAAAAAGTTTTGATATTCTTACCATTTACCATTTAACATTCTTATAATTTTATTTTATTATTTAATATCATATTAATTAGTCATTAATAGTCACTCCTCGCAAATTAAATTAAAAATAATATCGATAATCCCAACCTACAACTCAACTCACCTCCACAAAAATAAAAAAAAATCCTACCGCATGCATAATTCAGCAAGCATCGCCAATTCATTTTTAGCAGCATCGAAGGCGCCCCGAAGGTGCATTTACCTCCGCGGCGGGGGCAAGGTGAGTTATTTAAACGAAAAGCCAGTGACACGAGGCAAGGACGCTGCGCGCAATTCGCCGATAAAGTCATTTATCAGGGTCCGCATATATTATTCGCGCGAACGTTCGTTGACACTGGGCCGCCCCCCGTCCCCGCAGCTACGAAATTAGCCAGGTAATTGGGCAATGCGGCGTGCGATGCCGGTCTAATCAGCGCGCGGCAATTATCGGCTGTTTAGTCGTTATGCAATTTTAATTCGCAATTACATATTTGACAAATGGCAGCGGCGCGTTTAATTGATTGTTTTACAGAGCGGAGGCGTAAAGCTCGCCGTTGTTAAAATTAATTTTATCCTTATATTACGCGCATCAATGCCAGCGAAATCTATATACAATGCGATACTGATAATCGTTAATTTCGAGGCACGGTCTACTTGATATGCGCATACGGGATGTGCGGAGACTATCAGACGCGCCGCTTCAACTTGACAGTGACTCACTTAATTCGTTTTACTTTCGATTGCAGTTCAAGAACGGCAGCTCGGCGCGCTCTGAATATAATCGGCGGGCGCTCACGAGTTCGACCGCGAAGTGGCTCGTTCGCTTCCTGCATTGTGCGAACCGAGAATCCATAGATATATATATATATGCGAGAGTTGCGCGTAGGTAGCGGCGCGGCATTAACATAAAATTTCATCGCGCAAGGTGAATATCATAGGGGCTCAGCGCTGAGCAGATAAGGAATTCAAATTTTTCAGAGCAGCGGAATATTTCCGTACTGCGAGAGAGAGATAGAAAGTGGCGTCTGGGAGAGGCATGTCTGGGAGGAAGATACTCGTTGGAATCGATAGGTGGTGGGTCTTGGAAAATAGTGTGTTTTTGACTTCGGATTTTGAAAGTGGTGAAAGAAATTGGGCGGTTTTAGTTTGTTGATAAAAGATGGTTATCGTTATACTTTTACTAAATTCAAATGATTTACTAAATTGTTAAAATTGGGCAAATACGATGATTTTGTAATATTACTTGCGAAACCAGCGATAGTGTTCTCCCACAAATATTTTTATGAATTTCAAAGCAAATACCTTAAAAGAAAATCGACTATACTCTGGGTAAAATTTCTGGTCAACAAACTTTAAAACGACACTTATCTCAAAATTCTGTTCAAAGCATTTCCAGAATTTTTAAATAAGTGTCATTATAACATTTGTTGACAAGAAATTCTGCTCAGAATATGGTCAATTTTCTACCAAGGAATATATTCCTTGGATAATAAAAAATTTATTTCGCCCAGTATCAACAACCAAATCTGTCTATTCTTCCTCAATCCTCAAGCCTTCCGCTTTACCTTTCCCGCTTTACTTGCTCCCACAGAGCGCCAAATTAAATTCCAAAAGTTAAACGCATGCAAAAGTTATTTGCGCGCATCCGCAAGATAGTACAGAAAGATCGAGTGCGCCGGTGTCGATTAGAGCCGAGTCGCTCTAAACTCCCGAGGAGAGCAGTCGGACGGAGCCCGGCCAATCACCGCTCGATTCACGTCCTGAAAAATTCAATTTTATCGAAACTCCAGACCGAGAAGGTGCGAGAGTTTGCCGACGGTATATATACGAAGGCGAAGACGGATTCTCAAGCGCGGCCAATCAGCCAGCTCTCCTACTCTCTCTCAGGAAGATAAAAAGCTCTTTGCTGCGGCTGCGGGTTCAGAAGCTCCGATAAATTACTCACGCGGACGTGAAGTGGCTATACTTTTATTTTCGATGAAGTTTTATGTTTTTCTGGTACAGTTGCTTTTATCTATTTCCCCCTCTTTTTTTTGAGACTTTAAAAGCCGGCGGATTTTTTCTGCGTTTCAAAACAATAGCGGCGCGCTTTCGAAGAGTGAAGCTATACAGATTTTTATTGAAACTGTAAATCATAGATTTTACGAGGCCATAAATTTATCGCATTTAAATCGAAGAATTTTATTAAAATTATAAAGAGTCCGAAGAGCCATCGCTACCTTTCATAAAACAACAAACGCTCGAAAAAGCCCGTCGCTCTGAACTTTATACCGCGTCCCTTTTAAAAATCTCCGCCCGATTTTACCAAACATCCGCGTTATTAAAAATCCGACCTTCTCTCAAGGTCGGCCCAAAAGCGAGTCGCTCGCGGTTGTCGGATCGATAGCTGTCAAAGCGAGCCGACGGTTTTCGCCGGATAAAAGAGCCGAGATTGCAATATGTCGAACGCGATTCGTATAATAAACCCACTTTGAAGCCAGCGGCGACCTAGCGCCGAGCGCGCGCAGCTGGCCTAGAATTGCAATTTATACACACATTTGCGAGAGCTGCATATGAGCGCGCGATGCTCTTTGAAAACTTGTCAAGGTGATGGCTCTATGTCATGTATCCGTTCGCCGAGTGCGCAGCGCCCTGATAAAATCTCTGGTACGAGGTTTTATTGCTTTTCGCGTTAATCGAGCGCCGGTGATCGTAATAGTTATGACATTGATCTGAATGGTTATCAAAAATAGAGTGTGCTCGGTGATTGAGCAAAGTAGGTTCCTTAGACAGACAGGTGACGAGATAAAGTTTTGAATTTTAAGTTTTTTTTTTGGATTAAAAAAATTGTTGTAATTATTTATTTACGTCTTAGTTATAGCCACTAAACGTAAAAACTACTTAGATTTTCAGTTATCCTTTCAGAAATTAATTATCTCAAGGAAATAGAATATTTTGGTTTGAAAAAATGTGAGAGGCAAGGGGAGAAATAATAAAATTATAATTATAAAAGTAGCTATAAAATTATGATTATAAAAATAGAAATAAGGTTAATGACGAATTAAACTAATCTCTAAAGCCTTCTAATTAAAAACTATAAAAAAATATCTTTTAAAAATATTATATTGCAAAATAATAATTAAATTATTCAGAAGGTAAATTTTTTGTGCATAGCATTTTTTAATTTATAGATGTTTATTTCACGTGTCAAATATTTTTATAATTAAAAATAAAAAATTTAGTCAAACCATCTTAAATTTCCTAAAATTTTTAGAAATTATATACTGACAGCTAAATTTTAAAAAATTTCTATAATTAATTATTATAGCGAATATAAGTAAAATCAAATATTTATACAAAGCAAATTTATTCATTCACATCACAAAGACTTTAAATTCCCTTTACAAACAAATATAAAAAGCAAGGCCAACCAAAATACATCATCCAGCCCGTAAAATGAGCCACCTCTCTCACATCAGACTACTTGCACGTGAAACCGCATATACGAGAACGAACGAGCATCCTATTGCGCCAGCGCACTAAATTTTGATTTTTCCGTCGCGCGCTGCGATAGTTCATGTATCGTGTAATCTCGACGCGCCGTTTTATCAACTAATTAATCTGCGCTATCTCGCAGCAGCTTAACGAGCTTGCGGCGCGGGCCTCCTCTCTCTTGTGCACACAACTCGGCCTAGCGCGGCACTGCCGCAGGGTATAAATTCTCCGCGACTTTATAGCCGAACGCAATGACAGTTAATTGCAAGAGGACGACGCGGTCTCGTGAGTCGCATAAACCTTGTGCGCCTCCCTCCGAACGTGCTTATTTTGACCGATAATCATGACAAGGTTCTCTTTGGCCTTACAATTGTCGCAGGCTAATGTTCGCCTGACCGGTGATGCATCGCATGTCATATCGAATAACCTGACAATATATTGTTTCAGATTATTAGATGGTGATGTTGTGTACTTTGATTATCCTGAACGTAAATCAGAACGCGTGGTTGATAATAGTCTCATGATTTTTATTGTACTTACATCCATGTTAGAAAAGAATTTAAACTTTTAAACTTTGTATAAATAAAGTAACAATTAACTAAACTTTAGACACGCCTTTGTTTCCTTGGTCTTGGTGGATTCCATGATACATGGGTATTATCAGTGATAGAAACGATTTTAATTCCTCCTATTTGCAGACCTTTGATTGCAGACTGAATTAAAACAAATATAATAAAATTATTCTTTTTGTATTATAAAAGATAGAATATAAATTTTATCTAATAAAGTAGAACTTTTTCATACCAGTCGACCTGGTCCTATTCCTTGCACTCGTACCTTTGCTGTCCTAACGCCTAATTGCAGGGCTTTCTACAAATAAAATAAAATATTGTAAAATTTATTACTTTTAATTGCCTGTAGTATCATCGAGTTACTTACACTACTCAGCGTGACAGCAGTTGATTGAGCTGCAATATTAGTCCCCTTTCTAGCATTTTTGAAACCTTCAATTCCACATGATCTTATTATATGTACTTTACCTGTTGAATTAAATAATGTTTTCTAGTTATAATAAATTATAATAAAGTTTTTAAAATTATTTACAGATGAGTTTTATCAATTTTATCTGAAGTATTGAGAAACCAAAGAAGATATATAAGTGAATTTCTACAAATTTTCTTTAAACCTACAGTGATTAATTCCTAACAAAGCTAATATAAGAATTATATAATCTTCTCTCTATGATTATACAAAACAAAGTATAATTAATTAATAAAACAATATTGAATATTTTTAAAGTTTTATTCAATTGGAACTGAAATAAATCATATTTTTAAACTATGTGTACCATTTGACTTCTCTATTCTATACTTATCAAAATTTAGTTCCTGAATTAATACATAACTTTAATCACAAATGGATATTCAAAAATAATGAGTAACACATGGAAAAAATTAATAAACAGGTTTATAAAATAATAGATCTAATTATTAGTTTACCTTTAAAGTCTGTGAGAGTCATAATTGTATTATTTTTAGAGCACTTTATGTTGAACACAGGCAATTCTTTGAAAAGAATCCCATCGAACAATTGATTTGGCGTTGTGACATCAGGGAATAGATTATCGCTGCAACAACGTATCAATGACATAAACTAATCTCATATTTAAGCAAGTAAACAAACGAATTAAAAAACAACTTACTGTGTGGCAGCTGCATCGATGTCGATAGCTTTTTCACCCACAGTACCATCATCTCTGTTGGGCATTGCATTTCTATAAGTCCTCAAGTCTCTCCTATCCGCACTCTTACCCTGAGTCGTAGAGGTTAGGTGCAGCGCTCTAGATAACACTGGATGCATCGCGATTTTACTTTGGCAGGCCATTTTTACAGGTGATGCAGCTGCGGCCGGCAGTAGCTTCGCCAAATTCAACGCCGGCCTCAACATTTTTTTCAATAATCAATCGCTTATCCTAATAAATTCTGCTTGTAGCAGAATACCGATGGGCAGAAGAGCACAACACGGCGAATACAAATGAACCGCTCTGCCACTACCGGAGAAACCAGCAAACTGCACGCACGATGATAAGCGAATTATAGATACTTTACCGATAGAAGGTAACGCGCACTGCGCCCTCTATATAACATCGCGCGCGCGCACCTATGATCAGCTGAGCGACAAACAGTTGACTGCACGCACAGCTTCCGCACAGTCAGATCCCGCTCATAATCTCAGCAATAACAGTAAGTAACGAACATCGCCCATCTCTCTTCTACATGCACCGCACACAAAAGCGCTCAATAATGCATCAGGCAAACTCCGCACCAGCAAGCAGCCATCGGCCCCGCTCTGCAACTGGGAAATTCAGGATTCGCTATGTATGTATGTATACGTATGCATGTATATTCGCCGCGAAAACTCGCTTACCCGTCAGCGGTATATATACGCAAGCAACCAAAAGGCCGTTTACCTCGTGCTCTCAGTTTCACGTCCTCTCCTTTTTCTCCTCCGCTCTTATCGATTTTTCCCCCCTCGGGCTCCTCCATCCCCGGATAAATAATTATAAAGCGCTCGCCCTCTCGGAGAATTCAAAACGCCGCGAGTGAATTTCCCATTCGAGAGAGAGAGTAAAACACAGCGTTCTCTCGGCTTCGTCTCTCGCTTATACTCGCTCTCAACTTTACCCCTCGCAGCCCTCTCTCTCTCACACTCTCTGCGCTCATTGTGTATAAATTAACGAACGGTAGTTTGAAACTTGCTGCAACCACGAAAACTGACTTTACCCGAGCCCGCGCGCGCGCGCGGTAATTCAGTATTCCTCAACTTTCTATAGAATTAATCTACTTGGAACGAGATTACACGCTTTTAACGGCAACTTCTTCGACCGCAACAACATTCTGAGAAAAGAAACACGATGCCGAGCCGCGGAGGGAAAAAGTTCGATGGGGGTGCTGCGAAGGTGATGGGAAAAATTGGCCGTTGAGGGGTGAAGGTTAGAGTGGCAACTATTAAAGAGGTTACGAGCTGCGGATTACTATTCATGCCCCGGCCCGTATTTTCGGGGCTGTATGGGAATGTAAAATTTACGGCGGGAAAAAGAGCGCCGCTGCCGGTGAATTTTGTAAACTTTCGTTTTTATACTCGAATTCGCTTCATTATTTAACCTTTCCATCTTTATGGTAATATTTCTGAATTTTTCAGGCATTTTAATTCCACATGCAAACGAGATTTCGGCCGGGGCTCGACCTTCGGAGCTATTACATAATTTATGAACGGATTCTTTTCCGTAGTCGGGGCGCGCGGGAGCCTCGGCGAGTAGGGGGCGCTGTTTACGTTGCACTTAAAACTCGCTCCCGGATAGTTAGCCGGCAAATTCAGCGGAAAACCTTGTGCGAATGTTATTATTAAATGCCCGTCTGAGTGTAAGTGTATCCTGAGTATTTTT
Organism: Eupelmus urozonus; assembly: GCA_900480035.1. Lineage (NCBI taxonomy): Eukaryota > Metazoa > Arthropoda > Insecta > Hymenoptera > Eupelmidae > Eupelmus > Eupelmus urozonus. Next base: position 14,936 of record UELX01003636.1, read on the forward strand.
CCTTCTTAGAATTTCGCCTTGCCCCTTTCGAGCCTCGAGAGCTCTCGGCGTAATAAATGTTGCTTTAGACATCTTAGAACGTTGGGAAAATAAATTTTTACTGAATCGTTGTTTGCTTTGAGGAAGACGAAAGTTTTGTTTCTCTCTTGTCTGTCATAAAAACAGACGAGCTTATTTTCTGAAGTATTGTGAAAACTATTACATCGTTTTTTCTTTAAAACGATAAATAATCTTAATGGCGACTAGAATTTCTATTAAGTGCAATAATAAATATTTTGTTGAAATTAGTTAGGTCAGAATCGGCACCATCGAATTGGTAAGAAAATAAACGAATACTTAAGAGCTTTAGGTACACATTTTATTTCGAAAATTTATTTTTTACATTATGAAATAATAACTTACGAGTTATTAAGGAAATAAAGTTTAAAGTGTTATTATTTAAGGAATTAGGTTTCGCGTGTGAATCGAGATGCGCATGCATAAGGTAAAACGGCTTGGATTGTTAGGAAATGCCCGAAGGATTTATCAATCATCTGGATATCTCCAAGGTTATGTATCTTTACTTTAATTATTTAAGATTAATTGTAATTAGTTTTATAAGATTAATTATAAATAGAAGATTTTTTACCTGAAAAGAATATAAGAGGCATCCAAAACGTTGTACCTTTGATAAATTTTTTACAATACATCTGCCAAAATGCTGATCACTCTTCTATTGAAAATATTCCAAGAGTAGTCGCTAGAGCCAAGGTTCATAAAAATATTAAATTTCATTTACATATTAAAATATCTATCAGTAAAGATATCGGAAAAATATGATTCTAAAGAAAGGGTAATAGCAAACCATTATACCTGATTCATTTAAATCCTCAATTTAAAATTCAAAATCCATATTAAAAAATGGAAAAATCATTTCCCTTATAATACTAAATTGTTTATAAAATACAGCTCTAGAAAACCGTACCACGCCTGCCTATAAAGGATTGTTCTAGAGCAGCAGGAGCAGCTCGAACTAGTCACTCTCTCTCATTTCGCTTTGATAAATGGATCATAATTGAATGAAGTTTGAAGTGCACGTGCCGGGATATATATCGACTCTCGTCCTGCCTCTCCCCTTTCTCTCTCTCTCTCTCTCTCCCTCTCCTAGCTTTATTACGTATAAAAATAATTTTTCAAATAGCCCATTCATCAGACATATAACCCCGGTGCGCGCCGAGAGTCAAGAGCTTCTCTCTCTTTCTCTCTCGTTCTCTCTCCTTCTCTCATCGCTGAATGTCACCCCAGGCGCTTTTTTTATCCAATCGCCGGGGAAAGAGAGAGAAAGAGAGAACCTGTCTGTTCTCATATACGCGCCTTATGACGTTCGTTTTTCATCCGCGAACAGTACACGCCCCCCCCCCTCTGATCGATACACGCGATTTTTTTTCTCGTCGCGCGTATAGTCTTAGTCCTTGTTTTTAATTTCGATTTCGAGCGTTAAACGCAGAGGCGGGTTAGCGCCTTTTTACTCTTCTGCCCTCTCTCTCCATTAGCGTAGTATTTACGCCGATGCATTAGTTAGAGGAAAGCCGCTCGGCGCCTCCCCCATTTCCCCCCTCCCAGGCTCATCTTGTGTATTTAACGATGTGCGAGAGCTATTATTCCGTACACACTTTTACGGCCAAGACAATATTATCGCACGGCCTATATTTTATGAAGCGGCCGTAGTCGAGTTTTATGGAAGTTTTACAGTATTCCGCCAGCGAGTTCGCTCATCTCGTTGCGTTTACGCGCGCGCTTCCCGGGTATGAATGGCGCCAGCAAAATATCCCGTTGTGCGTGCGCTGGCTTGGGCGTTGAAAAAATAAATCGGAATGAGAATTTTTGTTTTTCTCGATTGTGTTTTAGCGATTGTTGGCTTTTATTTGCATTACTGCTTTTTTCGAAGGTGTACATGCTTCGTTAATGTAAACAATTGAATATATCCCTTTTTACAGTCAATTATTATTTATTCCAACGGTTGTAAATGCATTTCAGTAGAAAAAGATATAATCGTTGCAGTAATCAGTGGAAAGATAAAAAGGTGCATCGTAAGTGAGATGTATGTGTTACGAATCTCGTTAACATTTAAAGAATTCTATAATTTTACAACTCACCGCTTTTATTGGGATTTTCTGCTTTATTGCAGAAAAAAAAGTGAAAATCCCACTTTTCCATATTTAGAGAATTGCTTTTTATTTACTTCCAATATTTATCAATAGAAAAAAATATAACCGAACGCTATGGAGTTTACAGTTTAACTAAACTGAATTTATTTATATTTATATTAAAAAACGAACTATTTGCCGCAATTCACTATCGGAAATATGAATATTCGACAATACGGAACAACTTTTATCGAAAAGTACAATGATTTTATGCGCTTGGCACACTGTACGGGTCATGCATGTATGCATATATGCGTAATGCGTATCCTCGATATCCACATAAACAGAAGGGAATCCATTTGGTTTGAAACTGATAGTACACGAATAATTGTGTACTTTTGAAGAGAAGCCATTCTAAGTAATTGGATTAATTTAAAGTGATATGAAAAGTTTATTTTTATCAAAATTTTTTATTCTGTATTCATTATTTATTTATATAATAAACTCTTGATAAATTTAATTAAATTTATTATAGGAAATATATAACTATCGATTCGTTATGTGTTAATATTTACGAGATTAAATATTGTATAGCCATGTATTTACAACTCTAATTATTCCATTTAAAATATATTTAAACATTAATTAATTCTGTATTTGTTGCTGTAACAAGCTTTCATTTACGTTACTACTATCACATTTTATGTAATATATACTGTAAAAACAACTTTGCCAACATTTTTTTATTTTACCAAACGCAACTATGCCACACAGTTAATAATTTTGTAATTTGTTTAAATTGACGAAGTATAAGTATGTAATAAATCCAAATAAAGTATAGAATTTTTTTTATGAACAAATTTAAACTATGTAATGAAAAAATAAAATACATCCCGCAGCTCAATTTTATCTTACATAATCAGAGTGTACAGCCTTCCTAACTTCATCTTTATTATTCGTGCATCAAAAAAATATCACTCGCGCCATTCTCTGTAATTCAGATTCCTCAAAATTCAAAACCACAAGCAACACACCAACCACCCGATCAAAGGCAAAACGCTCCAGTCTCCTCCGCTTCATCCTCCAGTCTCACTTTCTACCCTGACTCTCCACACACGTAATTTAGCGCCACCCAGAGAAGCCAGTCTCGAGGATAAAAATACGCCCCCGAGGGTGCGAGAGCCGCTTACTCTGCCGAGCGTCTAGGAAAATTTTCCAGCCTCGCGATTCCTCTGAATGCCCGCGGCAGATCGGACGCTCGCGCGCGCAGGACAGTGAAGCGCGCGCGCGGCGCGGCTCGTTCGCCGGATCCAGCCGTGTGTGTGCGCTTATTAGACTAGCTCTCTGCTAGTGCGCGGGGCTGTACCATGCAGTGAACCGTGTGCACGCGTGTATTTTTATTTTATGTTTTTTTTTTTCAGAACGCGCAAGGAAAACACGTGTTGGGGCTGCGTTCGTGTCGAGAGGCCCTTACAATTAAATTACGAGGATCTCATTACTCCTGATGTGTGGGCTGCAGCACGCGCGCAGGGGCTACAATTTTATTAATCCGGTGTAATTATGCTCGCTGCGCTTTTTTTGAGATAGATAAAGCCTCATTAGGTCCAAGCGGCTGTGGTTAGAAACTGGCGGAGTTTCGCAGAGGCGTTGGCTAGTGTGACGCGAGCTCGTTGCGGCTTTATTCTTTTCTTGAAAAGTAAACTATCGATTAAACAGCTGAGGTAGGACGTATGCGTGTTAGGCAGATGGAGTGGGAGTGTGTGTATGGGTATTTTAAGAGCGTACGTTGCCTCGCGCACGTAGCGGAGGCGGCTCGATTGTATCTGCGCTCTAATGTAAACTTTAATTTAATTCTTCAATGTCATCCTACGTGCTTGCGTAATTACCACGTTTTTTGCGCGCGGAAAAAATTTGCCGATGGAAACTGATAGCGGAATCGCGCTGTAATTGTAAAATGCTGTAAGAGAGGTACGATAAAAATTAGTATAAGCAGTACAAAGTATATACCGGCGTTATCGAGGATAAATATTCGGACATTACCATAATTTCTATAGTGCATTATGTTAATTTTCAGCGGCGCTATTTCGTAACTTTTATCGAGCACATTTCGACCTTCACGATTACCGTAATTTTTTCCAGAAAAATATCCTCCCCGGACTTGCGGGGCTGCGCAAAAGTCCACAGTCACTACTCCGCGTAATGAAAATGCCTGATAAATGCTTCCGGCCACCTAATACAGTCCACCTGGCTTCAAGTCTAATGACTCACAGTTTGATTGAGCCTGTATAATTCGTGAGGCGCGCGCGATTACATATTCCCGGTGGTTGGATGCGTTCTAATCTCCACACTGAAATATTCATCGTATTCTTACGTCGCTTCTATATATATATATATAATAAGAATGCGGACGAAATAATCATCTAACACAAAAACAATCCGAATTATTCATGCTCCAGCCGCTATTTTCGTTCCCTCCTAATCATCACCTCAACCTGTCCATTAACCCCCTAATCCCGATCGATACAGACGCGTAAGCGCGCGGAGAGCGATTCCTCACTCGCTCTCGAGGAAGGAAATCAGCGCGCGACCCCACACCCACGCGGAAAAGAGAGTCTCGAGGCTCCATCTGTCAACTTTAAGCTCCTCGGACGATTGTGCGTTTCCCTTGAGCGGAAAGTCTTGTAGCGCAGTCCATAAAGAAAAAAGGCTCCACGAATGGAGCGCAATATCACGCTAGGTTGCCCGTGAAGCATGGAAATCATTACGCGGCGGCCGATTTACTCTCTCGATATCCTAGCGCCTACCCTCCCGAGGAGCCGCGTCGCAAGCTAGATGATGGATCGCGGCCCGGCACTCTCCGAGGGCTTCAATAACGCTATTTTATACGAGCGAGCCCCGAAAGCTTATTAACATTTTTATCCCGTGAAAGGGCGCCGCGCGGCGTTTTAATCGGGACAAAAAGCGGGAAAAGTGTCGCATCATGGACAGGGCCGAGGCCGCCGCCCCGTGAAAGCGCTCCTCGGGAATTTGTAATTTTTTAAGTAGGCACTTGGACAAGCGGCAATCTGCTTATTAAATTTTCGCGCTCCTCTTTTTTTGCGAACGGGGGGTCTGGGCTCGTGCTATATCGACGTTTTACTTTTGAGCGGGGTCCGTTATTCCGAGACGTCTTTTTATTAATTTTTTAATGAGAGCTGAGAATTTAGAGAGCGGTGAGGGTATTTTATGTTCTTGCTTTCGTAATTCTGAAGTAAAAGAAATGGAGTCAAGTTTTTGTTGGCGGATTGACATGAACCTTTTTCAAAGTTTCAATGAAATAAATAAAATTAAACAGCGCCGTTTACTTTATTACATTAATTTTTTAAAGTTGAGAGGTGGAATAGCGTCTATTATAAATGAAATTAAATGGTCAATATTTAATCTTAATTTTTTACCAGGATGAAATGAAATAAAAAGGTTTCGCTTAGATTTGATGCAATTGAAAAAGTAACAAAAATGTAAACAAAATGTAACAAAATGTATTCATTAGCACAATTATTCGATGCTTACTTTGCTCAGATACTTTTTAATTATTAATCTGTTTATTAATATACATTATTAATCTAGTCTTATAATCACAGATAGTTTTTCAATTATCAATAATTGTAATATTATCTCATAGCTCGATAAACTGCTTTAAACAAATATGTTCTCCCTGCAAATAATAAACGGATAACCGCAAATTCCAGATTTACAACTCATTGCCCATACACTCTCTACAACCAAACCAATACTCATATCAAAATTAACTTCCACCTCGCATCCCAACACCAACAATCATCCAACCTAGCACCCGCGACTCAACAAATTCCCCAATAAACCTTCCCCGTTCCCTCGTCTCCGACGAAAATCCTCAACGACGCCAAAAGCCCCGTGTACCTCGGCGAGCCGTCAGATATAATAAGGCCAATAGATATTTTTCAACGTGTCAAAAATCAATTAGGGGGCGTAGCGCGCGCGCTCGCACGCGTCTCTCTCACATCCACCCCTCGCAGCACGCGCGAACGAAAGGTCCGCGCCGTCCCCGAGGACGTCGTGCCGGATTACGATTCCCAAACGTCGGCCGGCGGCGCGCCATATGTGCCGCGTGCACACGCGGCCCGAGATGTCGGAAAAAGGGAAAGCAGATCGAATAATGGACCAGCCGCTATTTGCGGGACGCTCCGGCCGGTGTACAAATACGCCTGTTTGTGCTTATATAGCGGGGAGGCGCGAGAGGTGGGCCGCATTTGCGCGGATGCACCGAGAAAATTTATTTACTGGACGGATAATACCCGGGGAAGACAGTGCGTACTTTCGACGAATAAATTACGGGCTCCCCCCCCGTTCCGTAGTCTTTATCTATGAGCATATACGCAGCGGGCGTAGTTACACGAGAGCGAAGCCTGTAAGTGCGGCCGAGTAACGGCCCATACCCAAGTCCATAACCGTATTGTCGTGAGTGCTTATTTATTCGCCGGCGTGAGCTACTTGAGAATATGAATTTTTCGTCCCTAAATCCGCCGGATTCGATCTGGATGTAACGGATGTTTTTATAGCGATTCGCGGCGAGGGTGGACGATCGAGCGCTATTTGTTTTGCTTGTTATCAGTCAAAATAGGCAAATACTTGGCGTTGGATTTCGGGTTTTATGCGTGGGAGGAGATGCCGAGGGGATAGTGCCGGCGCCGCTGTGCACGGGGAAAATTGTAAATCATCGAGAATTAGAGATGAATTATTTATGAAATTTGTTTTTCCTAAAAAACTTTCCCGCGGGAAAGGCTGTAAAAATCATGGTAATCGTGCCCTCGTCGAAACGTCTTGGCAATATGGTAAAAACAAAAAAAAAAATTAACGTTATTCAGGACGATCCTTTTTACGACACTGCCATCACTTTTATAGCAAATTATGGTAATCCCTGCCTGGTTATTTCGGCTACACTCCCACGATTACCACGACGATTTTTAACCAGCAAGAGTCCCGCTTATCTCTAGCTCCATTAAATTTGAATGATCGCGCGACAAAGTTTTTAATTAATCCACTTCTGTCCCTAAACTCTCTCGCCACGTTTTCGACGTCCTCTTTTGGGACACACTCGCGCGATTCCATTTTACAGAACGCGCATGATGGTCTCTGCTGCCCGAGGGGAGAAAAGGGG
>UELX01003637.1:0-22236 GCA_900480035.1 Eupelmus urozonus
GAGCATTTTGGACTCGGCCATTTAGTGCATATACACTATTTTCTAGTGATTTTTCACTATTTCAACTTTAGAGAGTAGGCTTATAATATCCTTTGAAACATAGGCTCGTAGTAATAAAGCTAATTTAACTAAACACCTTGATTTGTCAAAGATCAAATTCAACTTCTCGATAAAAGGATTCGTCATCAAATTTAATAAGAAGAAAAAAGAACGTGATCCAAATCCATTATTAATCTAAAAAATCAAATCCCGATTCACACCAGCCTATTCACCCCCTCACCCACAACCTCACCGTACCCATCTCAAACCCTAATTTCGCGAGCTCGTTACGCATTCCCGGGCCCACCTTCCCCGGAAAAAAGTCAGAGCCACGTTGGCTCTCTCTCGCAGATAAGATGGATATTCATCACGTCATTCGCCGACGATTTCTCTCTCGTTCCTCCTAACGTCGACGTCGCCTTCGTCGTCGTCATCGGACGATTAATTGCGGCATATCTATCATGGACGTCTATCTCACATTCACGGGTCGTTACGTAAACGCCGGGGGCTAATAATGTCGCACGCTGCCCCCACCCTCACAGCAATGCCTAGCCCCACATATATATTTATATATATATAGGTACCTATATACACGTCGACTCGAAGGCGCCCTGTCCACTGACCGCGCGGACAATGCGAATATGCGGGAAGATTGTGCCAGCCTGGCTCCGGGAAACAAAAAAACTTTTATACGCTACTTATCGACTCATTGTCCTCTGCGCGCGTGTTTCGCCGGCTCATAATTCCGGGGGGCAGCGCTCATTGCCCGGTTAGATCCCTCAATTGGATTAGGCACAAAACGCGCTTGCGACACGTGATCGTCGCGGCCAGTATTTGGCCGGCATTTCTCCGCTGGGCCGTGAAAAATGAGAGCCGCAGTGCGTCCGAGACGAGCCTGGACACATCCCCTCCCGTAGATCCCCGTGAGAAATGTCGCGCGGCACTAGGCCTCTCTTTTCAATGCTCGCTTGATCGACATCATTTCCGCGTCCGCAATTGGGAGGGCGCACCGGTATTGTCTGCTCTGCGGGACGCTCGTAACGAGATCAGCGACTTACTTTTGGCCTTTTAATGAGCTCCGGCCTAGGATCCGAGGCTGTTTTGTGGCTTGGATGGCTGTCTGTGTGTGTGTATACGTGTGTGGGTGCGGGCGGTTGAGCGACGGATTTCGGTGCCGGGACGGGGATTAATTCGCAGCTATAGAGGACGTGTAAGTACGATCATTTGTATCGCGCCCGGGAGGGACGAGGCGCGGGAATTCCTGGGACTTTGCGCTGCGCCGGGTGATTTGTAACGTCTTAAAGCGTTTGATTGCTTTGGTTTTATGCTGGGTAATGGATTGTCAGTTTTTGAACGGTGGATGGTGGAATTTGTTATTTGTGGTGGATAATTTTCGAGTCTTTTTGAAGGATTATAAGCTTTTACTTGAGATATCGATCGTTTTCTGTATTATCTCCCTTAGATTCAGAGTTGTGTATTTGATATGCGGTTTGAATTTTTACGTCAGTCTAAATGTAATTTCACGTAGTCTTCTGATATCAAATTTGAGTCCATAAGACACTATTAAACATCATCGTACTCATAAATTATCTGCGCCTACTAAAACTGCATTTCATTATAAAACAACCGTCTAGCAAGTCCATCACATCAGACATAAACCGATCAGTCACCCATTACCTAACTTTAAAGAAAAATCGCAAGCTGACAGTAGCACCCATAGAAGAAAAAGCCCGTGCCATCATCGGCAACAAATTATACGATTGCCATTGCCAGATAATATCCCATTTCACGAGCCTCGTCTGGCTGAATAGCCAGAGCGCCGCTGTCTGTTTCTCTCTCTCTTTCTCCCACCCACGCACACACACACACACACGCAGCCGCGAAATCGATATAGGTTTCCCTTAATACCAATGGCGGCCGTACGTGGGCTCGAGCGCAATTTCGAAATGGCCCGATCAAAAGTAGCCGCCACTCGTGCACGCGCGTATGCCAGAACGGCTCGGCACTATGCACGTATAGAGACAGAGCGAACTTTCGGCGGAGCGTTCCCTCTCTCGTGCTCGCTTTGTCGAGCGCGTTTGTGTAACGCTCGCTCGCGCCGGGCAACTTTCACTTTGAATAAATCACACGGAGAGCAGTCGGCCTCTCTCTCTCTCTCGCGAGAGCCTGATGTGCACTTTTGTAGGTCTTCCTAGCGGATGAAGGAGGATTTTACTCGACTCGGGGCATTTTAGCGGCTGAAGGGCATCCCGGAGCCTGCGGGATCGCTCGAGAGGAATTTGTATAATGCCTCTATTTGCATGGGTTCGGGAGGTGACGGGGGAGTAATCGTTGTTTTCGCGGCAAATTATGTAGAGCGAGATTGCGGCAGTTGAGGCGCGAGGATGGCACGCGCGACTATTGTTTTAATATGTTTGCCGACGGGGTTTTTGGAGAGTGGAGATGCTTTGGCGGATTGTTGAGTTTTGGCGGTACGAGTTGTTTCGAAATTTGATTTACGTTTATTTGAAAGCTATTTGAGAGATGTGGCTTTTACAATTGGTCAGTTTTGAGTGTGGTATTGGTAGAATATCGGTGCAACATTGGATTCACTTTTATTTTCTTATTTGATTTCTGTTTAGTATAATTTATAAAAATCCTTTGTTAAGTAGGAAGCAGCTCTCTTCCCATCCCCTGTCCACTCCTAAAGCTTCATAAGTTAACCTCGTTAACTCTAAACTATCCTCCACCTACAAAGCTCGCGCGGTGCAAACATTGAAGATCGATGCATCGATCTCTCTCTCTCTCTCTCTCTCTCTCTCTCAGTCGCGCTCGTGGCTATTTACTCCGACGCTGCGAGAGTAATCGAAACTCACGGAGATACAGAGGGCAGTTACCTACACGCTCCGTCCCGCTCGTACGTATACACATGACCGGCGAACGTGCTGCGAGCGTGGGAGTGAGAGAGAGAGAGAGAGAGAGAGAGAGAGAGAGAGAGAGTTGCGGGCAGTGTGCGTATCGATCGTGTGTGTGCGGGAGGAGGTGGCGGTGTCCCCCAAGCGGCGGCCTCCGAACCAATCGGAGGGCTACTCTTCTCCTCCTCTCTCGCTTCTCCTCCTCCGCACTGCGCGCGTTCTACGTATCTCTTTCTCTCTCGCTCTTTCTCTGCTCGCTGCTGCTGCGCCTCTCCCTTTCACTTTGAGCGCGCGTTTGCTCTCTCTCTCTCCCTCTCTCTATTTCTCTCTCACTCCCTCTCTATATGTTGTTGCTCTCTTTGCGAGAGCCGCTTTTCTCTTTCGATTTTGCTTCGCTTTTCTTGTAAGCGATAGCTCCGTTGTTGTAAAATTCTGCTCTTGCTGTTTTCTCGCCGAAGTGATTCGGTTATGTTTGTTTGATTTTTTGGTTTTATTTAAATGGGTTCGATTGAATGTAGAACAGCTTGTCTTCCAATAGTTTTGTTATCCAAGGCGGGATGTTTGAAGGTTACGTGATGTTAAAGGAGATAAAATGTTAACTTATTGCAAAACTTATAATAACACGTATTTATAATCTTGTGCTTAACATTTTAATTTCTATATATCATTTTGGTAGAAGAACAAATGAGGTAGGCTCCGTAGCTGATCACGTTATTATTGTTTTACATGGACTTGAATTTTACGAGAAAGGGTTGATAAATTTACTATTTAATAAAAATGAGCTGAGAATTTAAAATCAATTGTTCAGTAGACAGAACCTACACAACTTTTATTTTCTAATATTTTATTTTTACAAAAATTAGATATGTTGATAACCTTATTGTTTTCTATGATTTCATGAGATCAAATCATGGATGTATATAATAAATATTAATAATCTATTGTTGTTTTCATTGAAATATGTATAACATAAGTTTATCAAGATATAATAAAACCCATAGTACGAAACATTATTATACCCCCAAAAATCATCTCCATCCGCACACCTAAAAAAAACTGCAATTTTCCAGCACGAAACTCAGCTCTCGCTCTCACGGTTTAAGATCCATACATAAAAGCCAGCTGCCTCCCTCTCTTTTCCGAGGGAAAACACGCGCAGGCAGAGAGAGAGAGAGACGTCTGATTACGCGGATGATAACGCTACCGTCGTCGCAGTCGTCGGGCTGCGCGCGACGCGTCCATGGAAGAAACAATGGGCGATGGCGGACGCCGCGCGCCGGCGAGCCGTTGAATTTAAACGAGAAAGAGAGAGCGAGCAGCGGCTCCGGAAATCGATGAATAGAAATTTCTTATGCACGCCGAGTTTCGCGCGTTGCATAAATTTTGCAAGCGACGCGCGCTGCTCGCTAGGGAGAGAGAGGAGAGAAAGAGAGAGTGTAGGTACGCGGGCTTATCTGCGTGTACGAGAGGCGGCGGAAAAATTGTTATCGCTAGTTTAGAGGCGGTTTTGTTTGGAGATGCTGGTGAGAAGTTGTTTTGGAGTTTATGGAGGGTTTTTAGTGGACTTGACGTTGGGAATGACAGTAGGAATTTCATTTTTTTAAGGGCAAATAGATATGCATTTATGCTTCCTTTACTATTTTTAATATTCTTGAATATTATTTGTCATGTTAATATCGTTTATTATCTGAATTTCAATGTGGTAATTATAAAAGACTTCTTTATTGTGACAAAAGAAACAAAACAAAATTATCAGATTCACCTACTTATCTCTCAATAGTATATTTCAAGTGTGAAGAAGTTGATTCATACATGAGAGCTGACTATTTCTGAGTCAGCATTAATTTTTTTTACATATATCAAACAATATTTTTGGATATGTTTAGAATAAATTGAATTTTAATAGTTTGAAAAATGTCACTTTACGTACACTCTATAAAAGTAGTGCTTTTCAACATGTGTATGTAAAAATCTAGTATCAAAGTGAGGTTATCATCTGGTAAAAGTAAGTATAATAATCAAATGAGATCGCAAAATCATTCTTATTCTGATATTGAACAAAATTATTTGATACAGAAGATGTAAATGATATTTAATAAATTTGTGAAATGCGTAAAATACAATTTCTCGCACTGTTTTAAAAACGATTATCTAAAGCTTTGTCTTATCAAACTACTGTGATTTACACATAGATATAACTCTCAATACGCTAAAGAATTCCCATTCTAAATATAACACACCCAACTAATCCGACGAAATGCAAATCCACCGTAAAAGTACCTCAAAACGATGACTCCGCCTATTCCATCGAATCCACAGATGAAGAATTTACCGAATTTTGGGGCTCGCAAATTAGCGGAGAGCATTTCCCGGGCGTACATCGCCTGCGTCCAAACACACCTACCCCCACACGCACACACATACACGCAGCTCTATATACGCACGCAACGAGCTGGCGCGCGCGCGCGCGCGCGTAAAACTTTTATAAATAGAACGTAATTAACGAACGCAATCAATTTCACGAGCCCGGAGAACGGCCGCGCCGATTCGCGTGTGTACCAGAGCGCGCGCACGTGGCGCAGACGCGTATACCTACATTCCCGTATATACACAAACAAGAGCCGACGCACATACATAAGCTAGAGAGCAAAGCCGCGCCCGAATCGATAAAAGGCAAAACTCGCGAGCGCTTCCGCACGCCAGACCGAGAGAGCCAGCCAGCCAGCGCGGATTCGGCTGGATTTTCGAAACGTCGTTATGCGACCTCACTCTCTCTCTCTCTCCCTCTCTCTGTGTGGGTGCGCGCACGCGGGGTGACGATTAACGAGAAAATTCGGATGGAATCGTAAATCTGCCCGGCAGCCGGATGCGCCGGTCCTCGAAAATCGACGTCGTTACGCGTCGGATATTTTATTTTTTTTGGGGCATTAAATGTTTGGGGTGGGGGGTGGGCAGAGTGGATGCTTTTGGGTTTATTATCGGGGAATTAGAGCGGATTTTTCAGGATAATTCGACAATTTTTTTTTTTATTTTCGTATCGTTTGTTTGGCGTAAATGCAGTTTTCAGTGGTAGTGAAAAAATATAAAAACGTTTTTCATTTAAATTCTCACAGTTGGCAGATTATGAAAAATTTTATAAAGCGAATACGTTAATAATTTTAGAGTATTTTACATTACATGTCATTAGAACTATTAAATTAGTATCTTTTTATCATAGATCAATAAGCATTTCAAGAAACAAACAATTATTTAAACTGTCAAGTATTTATCATAAAAAAGATCTATAAACAATCAAAGTAGCCAGACCTAGCTTCGCTAATTATTATAATTTTCACCACTTTTAAACATGATTCGCTAATATACGCCTGTTACTTCACATTGTTTGTCGCGTAAGCACGGTTCATAACTCAGAAGAAAGTTATGAACGACGCTCAATTAGGCGAAATATCGTCGAAAAAAAAAGAGGAGAGAAAAAGCTCGGTGAAGCCACTCTAGTGCGCATTCCGCGTATTTCCTCCCTGTTTTCATTACAAGCAGACTCTACGCCCGCGTATCTCTGCCGCTTGGTTTAGTCGCTCTCGATGTTTTCTTTCTTTTTATTGTGCTCAGTTTTAATTTATGAAACTGTTTTCATAAATCAGCGCTAGTTTCATTTACGCTTTGTGCGACGCAAAATTAACCTCTTGCAAGGTAATAAGCAAGAAGGATAAATCCGCGATTTTATGAGCTTCTGATAAATTACTCTTAAATATTAATTGCGCGCAGGAATTTATGGGTTGGTAAATGTTTTTAAAATAATTTATCATTGTATGATTGGTTTACAGAATCGACTGTCCATTTTAAATCCAATCAAACATTTTACATATCAGTTATGATAAACTTAGAGAATTAAAGAGCTAAATACTTAAATATCACATAAACAAATTACAAAATATTTATTCTAGAGAAACGAACATTACCGAAGAAACCTATTTCACTCTTATCATCATCCGCCAACCAATCCAGCACCGCGATCCCGGCAAAAAAGCAATAATCTTGCCGGAGTATCAAAGAGCGGGAGGAAAAAAATTTAATTAAGATTCCCAATATAAGCGCAGAATTTCGCGCAAAATCTCCGAGCCGTCTCGCGACAAGAGAAAGAGAAAATCTCTCTCGCTCGCTCCGACTTAGCTTGCCGGAGTGTCCCGAGCGCGCAAGTCTCTGGAGGCCATGACGCGCCGTCGACTCTACCCCCGCGCGCGCCGGTCCCCTCCCCCCCGCCCCTCTCTCCTTCCTTCTAATCTCGTCTCCTTGGTTTCGCCCTCGGGTTTTCTCTTGTCGGCCCGACGGACGCGAGAGACGTCGACGAGGAGGAAAGTCCGAGAGACCGTCCATGCGAGAAAGGAAGTTGAAAGAGAGAGAGAGAGAGAGAGAGTCGAGGGAAAAGGGTGAGATGGATACGCTCGTGGAAGAATTTTTGTCGAGAGTTATTTTAAAGCTTTCTAGTGAGCCGTGTTGTATGAGAAATTAATGTTAAATTATTACTGATTAATTTGGCTGCTTTAGGTGTCAGAAGCGAATCAGTCGTAAGATTCAGTAAATAATTTCAAAAAAGATACTACTAAAAAATTAATACATAAACATTAATTATTTCGTGACGTTACATGTAAAGTCAAAATGCGCATGAAAAAGAGAGCAGGAAAGCTGGGGCGATCAGAAGAAAAAAGAGAGATAGATAGAGAGTTTAAAGGGTATAGCGAACGGCGTCGACAAAGCAACCCTCTTAAAGTTCAGCGTACGCGTTGTGCCTACTAATGTGACTTTCTGTGTACTTCCTCAACCCTCCCAGCTCTCTCTCTCTCTCTTTTTCTCTTTCTCTCTTGCTTTAACCTCGGCATGTTCCTGGATTGAATGCGAATCCGTACCGATCCCTTTTTTCTCTCTCGCGCACACGGCGTCTTTCTTTTTTAGAGTAATCCATTAACTTGGAACCATCGGCTGAGAGTGCCTAGTTCTCGAGGAGCAAGCAGAGAGAAACGAGAACCACTTTGCGATTTTACCGCGCTTAGGCTATAATGGAATGGAACCTCGAGGATCCTCCGTTTTCAGCCTTCTCCTTGTTTTCCTTCTTTTTCGGCTCTTTTAGTACTTTCAGCATCAAAATTTTCCAAAATAAGAAATATAAAAAACAGTCATATACGGTTGTCTTAATGGCTGAAGTTTTAAAGATAATCGAAGTGTGTTGGCAGCGACACTTAAAGACTTAAAAGAGCTGTATATACTTTACTGTTTATTTACACAAATTCTTTTCAATTTTATTGATCTTTAAAATTTTTATCTAATAGCAAGTAATAAGCATAAATATAATTAGATCCATTAACATCTTGATTACAGAAAATCAAGCGCACTCTTAACAACGTAGAACGCTTCTTCTCTCTTTTCTCTCTCTCTCTCTCTTTTTATCACTGTTCAAAAATTTCAATTAGGCCAGAGCCAGCTAGTACCAGCGGAAAAACCATTTAAAACGCCTGCTTGGAGAGCCGGCCGCAACACGAACGAGCCACTCTCGGTCGGTATTACCTATACGAAACACGCGCGCAAAGTATTGCCGCCTAACCTCCTTTAATTTCGGACATAATGAAATTCGTACAAAATCCCGGCTGCGCAAAGAAGGAGAGAGAATCCAGAGCAAGAGAAAAAAAAAAGAAACGACCAAGAGAGTACCAATCCCCCTCGCACTGGTATCCTTCCTTTTCTCTCATTTTCCCTCTCGCTTCCAGAGTGTCACCGGTCTAATCTGGGGCGCTTCGCGCACGCGGAGAGAGAGAGAGAGAGAGAGAGCCTAATCCAGCTTATCCAGAAAGTAATTTTGAGTCTTTTGAAAGAGCGCCCTCCTGCGCGTTCGCTCTTTCTCTCTCCCACTCTTTTACAGCGCGGACGCCAATCGTCGCTTTGGGTTGTCTCTCTCTCACGCTCTCTCGTTTCTTCGCCGACTGCTTGTTCTTATAGTTTTTTGTGTTAGTTTCTTGCTCTCGATATTTTGTTTCATTTGCTATATTAGATATTTATTTAATTAAATACTGGTGTCGGATTTTAAATTTCGTTTGATTACAACTCCTAATTTAAACTTTTATTTTATTTAGATCTTGTGCATATCGTTTAGTTAAGAATTTGAAAGCAAATTTAGAGCACAAGTTTAAAAATAATCAAAAGTTTGCATAAGTTCTAAGTATTTGGTACGTTGATTTGATTATTTTACAAATAAAAATCACTTTTAAAAATGTAGGTATTAGTGCTTCTTTAATTCTCAAGTTTCAACTCCCCTCGAACATCTTTTTAGAAAAGACAAATCAGCAGGCAGGCGATACCCTACACCATCTCGACTGAGTAGGTTCGGAAGAGTCAGCACCCGCTATCAGCGGCAGACACTTGTTTTTTTCTTTTGGAAAGGCGCGTGGGCCACAGTGGCAAATTAGAAGCTGAAAAAGTTCGACGAAACTAAGAAGATCTAGAATTAGGGGAGGTACAGTAGACGTGGAGCACTTTGCTCAAGAGATCGTCTTTCCCCTAAATGGTGTCATCTTGTCGTGGGGTGGTTTATTTTAAAATATCGAAAACTTGATTGTTTGTGACTGCTCGGCTGTGATTGGCTTTATTTTTCAAAGAAAAATACATTGTTAGAATATTTCAAGTTCTAACAGTAATGAGAAGTAATCCTAAAGAATAAATAAACGTAATTCTTCGCAATTCGCCACTCAAATCAAGGATTCCGTCAACAAATAATTCCCCTAATTCTTCATCAAAATAACTTTTTAAAAATCATAAACCAACTTAGCTCGACGACAACGCAAGCCATCATTAAACACCAGCACACACGCTCGCATTCTGATGGAGAAGCAACATAGCAGCACAGGTAGACATTCATGCAGTACGCGCATCCAGTTAACACAGCATGCCAAGAGGGCCCGCACGTGTGCACGGAGAGCTGGCCGCGGATAATTCAGGCAATCAGCGTAATGTTGCGAGGCTGGAGGACCCTTGGATCGTGCTCCATGTATGCCCCCCGCCTCTCTATACCTGGGGAATCTCACGTGCCTGTATCTTGTTGGAGGCGAGCCGTATGTGGGCGCACTGGATGAGTGAGTACGAAGAGGGTGGGTTCATCGACTGGAGGAGGAGGAGAAGGAGAGGTATACTTGGATCGTTCTGCGGAGAGTTAGATTACGAGAGCTGGTTATTTCCGCTGGACGGTTTTAAATTTGTTTGGTAGATATTAGATTTGCTAGACTTTTAGGAAATTATTGATATAGTATTTGGGGATGTTTCTGGTTACTAAAAGTTTATATATAGTAAAGAGAATTGTAAAATATCAAGATTCATATTTGCATTTAATATTACTAACTATGAATACTAACGTTATATACTAATCCAAATATTAACATCTCTGTACTAGATAAAAAATTTAGAACGCAAATATTAGTGGTAACTAACCCATCTCATCATCGACCAAATACATCTATCTACCCATCCACTACTCTCCAAAAAAACCGACACCCCACAGCAAAACGAATCGACAAAATCGACCCGAAACTCATAGTAATCATGACCGAGCCTTTTACAACCGAACGCGCTTACCATCCGTATATTAGAATCGCGGGGGCGCCCGTCAATATTGTCTTCAGCCTAATAAAACCTCGCACCGAAGGAAAATGAAAGTGCGCGCGAAAAAAACGGGTGACTCGGCGGAATATACAGCCACGCGCTCGAATTAATTTCGCGGCGGACGGATTCGCGCTCGCAGTCCGACCGGAGGGGAAGGGTTAAGGACGCGTATCATACCCGCTTGATTAATGCACTTCATCCGCATCCTGCTGGCGCTGCTCACGCATGCATGTTTCATCTCGCGCGGCAATAGTGACATCCTCTCTCTAGTCCTCTCCCTTGCCGACGTGGAACGCGAGTCTATGGGCTCGGCGCGGATGGCCACTTCGTGAGGGTGGATTATTTTTTTTTTTCTGATGGCGTGCCAGGGATGAATGCTGGATGAGCTGATGATGAGGTATGGGTGAGTGATGTTTTGAAAATTGGGGTTGGGATCGTCTAGACGAATTTAAATGAAAGGGTATGTTATGTAAAGCATTTTTGAGACTAACATGTATACTAAACTTTTAAAAGTGAATTTATGGATTTGTTGATAATTCAAAAATAATTGTTATCCTAGCCACAAACTAATCCTATAGTCCATTATTTTAAAATTATGCTATCTAACTCAAATATTGCATAACCAATTTCAATAAACGAAGCAACAAACCGACATTGTTTGTAACAAAGTCGCGACTGTATAACTTTATTTACGCTCTCTCTCTCTCTCTCTCTCACCAAAATATCGCGCGGAATAAATTAACTTCGCGAGCTCATCAATCGTCGCCTCTCATTGCCCACACACGTGCCCATCCACCTAGATAGCCATAAAAAGGCAGGCCGGAATAAAAACGCGCGCGCAGGCCACTCGGTAATCAATTTACATATGGATGAAAGGGCGCGCGCGCTGCTCTTCTACGAAATTCAAAACATCGCTCGGCCGCGATCGTCATTACCAATTCATGATCATTAAGGTACGCTGAGCGCGGCCACGCTAGCGGCGGCAGTTTTCATGCGTGACCGGGGGAGAGATGGATGGAGGGTGTGCGAAGAGAGACGGGGAAAACTGGAGATGGATTGGTAATTTATGATCCGTTGAACTTAAAAAGCATTTTTAATGATCATGATGAATTTGTTTTTACGCCAGAGACGCTCTTCGAGGTTATCGATCTGCCGGCGATGTATTTCGATCACTTACAATGAAGTGGTTTTCGCGTTTAAATTTTATGAGGTATAAAGTGTGATTGTCCTGTAATGAGCTATAAAGTAGTAACACGTCAAGCATCAAACAAAACATACACTAACACCATTTAAATAAAATCTTCAACCAACCTTCCAAACGTCACCTCAGACACAACCAGATCCAAATAACGAAGCAGCTCTTTACCCGTCCCTGCACTCTCTCACAGTCCTGCCGCTCTATGTACACAACACTCCGCAGTAGTAACAGACAGGCTAGGGAAGCGCGCGCGGCAGACTATTGTGGTTGCGCGGGGATAGGTGTAATTGCCAGGAGCTCGCGCGCGCGGGGGAAATTAAAGCTGCCCCCGGTCTTCCGGCCCCATTGTCGTCGCGCCCAAGCGCCGCTCTATTTATCGACGGCTGCTACTGCAGCCTCTCTCTCTGCGGCCCAATGGACACAACGCAGGCCTCCGTGTCACTGTGTCACACACATACACATCGACTGTTTTGCCTTGTTCCTCTTTTATTTTTTTGGAGCCGACGTCTGGGGGCCTCGCGACTGTTGATGGGAAGAATCGACCTTGTTGCGCATTCTGCAGCAGAGGAGCGAACGTGTATCGGGGAGTTTTTTGTCTGACGGATGTTTTGCGCTTTTTTCGCGATTGTTCGGCAATGCTTTTTGAGGAAGCGGGTTGGTGTGTGGAGCGCGAGTTCTTTCGACGAGAATGCGAGTGCTCGAGTTCGGAGTTGGTTTTCAAACGATTGCGAAACGGCTGACTGAGAGCGAAGTTTTTCGTTAGGAATTTTCGCGTGCTGATTTGGGTGTGGGTGATTCTTTGGAAATGGTTTGGTGCGGGTACGATGGTGTATCATCCGTTAGAAGGAAAGTATGTAATTGTCAATGAAAAGAGTATTTAAAACCTAATTACTAAAAATGAAAGGCGACAACTGCAAATCTGATATATTATAGTCGCATTTAAACCTGTGCGCTAATTATTTTACTTTACGCACTAGTGCGCTAAGTATTATTTTGAGTCTACCAAATATAATAATCATGTAATTTTTATAGTAATTATTACGCTGCGAGAATTTTCAAATGCGTATTTTTTACACCTATTTCGCGAAGTGACATGAGAACTCGCTATTATTATATATTCTAAATTTTAAAGTTACGTAAATCTCCGCAATATTTATTTCTAGTATTATAAAAATAAATTTCATTATGCTCTTATTTCAAATCTAAAAAAATTATTATGTTATCAAAAGTCATTAAATTCCAAACACAACGCTACACACGCCAATTATTTATAACTACCAAAGTCCACCCGGTCTCCGTTACATCGATTGGTCATTCTTACTTTCTCCCTTCTATCACCATTCCTCGCTCGTTCCCGCAGTCGCTAGTCTAGCGAAACATTAAATTCTCAGTCAATATCCGGAAACAGTAGGCGGCGGTGGCGCGGCTCTCGCTCCAGGAGTTCGAATCAGTTTCGACGTTCATTAAACGGAGAGAGAGAAGCGCGCGCGCGCCATTGAAAAGCGACTTACGAAGCCCAGGCCCGCAATGTCATTATCTCAAACAACGCGCGGAACACTCGGCGGGGGCGCGCCAGAGCGAGCAATACACCATCGAGAAGATCTCGAGTTGAAGTGAGTGAGAGAGAGAGACGAAGGGGGAACGATACTAGTTCCTTTCTCCTCAATCTATTGCGGAGATCTTCGAGCACACAGACGCGGTTCTGCGATTTTAGTCTTCGCACACGCTTTTCCGCAGAGAGCTTTTTTCTCGAGGAATCGGATCGAGGAAAAAGAAAGGCAGCAGTAAAGGAGAAGGAGATGGAGAGGGTTGATTGATTTTGGAAGTTGACTTATCCAGGGTTTAATAGTTTAGCTGTTGAATTTAATGTTAAATTTTTTAAATGATCTGTTAAATCGTTTGTAACCGTAATATTTAGTACATGCAGAAAGTAAAAAAGTATAAAAACTATAAAAGTCTTTAGAAAACGAGTATAAAGTCAAACAGTTAGTTCAGATTCTAATAGTAATGTACCCTATCATTCATTAATTTTCAAGAATTGCTAAATCCGTAACAACAAGATTTACAATACCGAAGTATCCTCGTTTCCTAAAAATCACGCCACTCCACTTCCCCCATTTAACCAAGCACCAACCTTCATCCTGCAGAATTTTTCGAAAACCACTCCGACATCGAGCCTCAACCCCTGCTCCCGCCGTCTTTTTTCACCTGACCCAGCGGCCACGCGCGCTCGTAATGGATTGGCATGTCGCTTTCATCCGGCCTTCGCGCGCCACCGAGCGAGAGAGACACTTCGACAACTAGTTTCGCTCGACGCTTGTAGCCAGCCCCGCCCCCGCCTCCCCTGCAGTTGGAAAGGATTATAGACCGGTGAGCGCTCTCGAACTTGCTCTCTATCGAAGTTGCAGCTGCTGGTATATGTATATACAGGCAGCGCTGTGATGTGAGCGCGCTAGTCGGATCGAGCTTGAGACGGAAAGAGATGCGCTGGAAGGAAGAGAGGCAGTTGTTGGATTTGATTTTACATGTGGAGATTTGATTTTCGAGTTTGTGAGGGGGTAGGAAATTTATTGTATTGGTGAATGATTGTTTCAAGGATGATGGAAGATTAGTACCTTTTGAACTGTCATTTTTATTAGTGGATTGGACGAGAGTGTTAAGAGAAGCATGCAATACAGGTAACGTAACCAAAATCACTACAACATTATGGATTTTACTAGCGTATACCGATATAAAGGTTCCTTTGACTTAAGAAACCAGAATGTTTACTTTTAATCAAAACATAATTATAGAATTTTTATATTTTTTATATATAAGATTAATCTTGTACAACAGAAATCAAAATCTCATTATTTTATTTTCTTACGTTATTTAATACTTAATTATTTTCTATTTGATGGCAATTAAACAAATACCTTAAAAAATATTAATCTCAATCATCCCCCTTAGACGGCTAATCCAAAATAAGTAGTAAAATAATTAAATTACTAATAAAATTTTCTCTTATCAATGCTACTTTAATTTCTATAAATACAACTTCGCTCAGCAACTCCCAAAATTTTTTAAACCCAAAGTTTTTGCAAGTCACAGCGATACCGCGTGCACGAGTAAACAAAGTTGCGACGTCAAACGCACGAAAATCGTCCGAGCAACGATGAGAGAAGGGGCGGGGGGAAGTAGAACGAGGCGCGTAGAGTCAGACGACGCAGGCGCTGCTGCTCGCTCTCGCAATTTCGTGAGAGAAAGGCGGCGAAGTTGGCAACATTATCGTGTTTTAATTTAACTTGTCGCTGCACTTTAATTAGACTTTGGCTTGAATCGCCGAAAGAGAGCGAGGTAGAGAGCCGAAGTAGCAAACTGTCGGATGGCTGAGACGCTGCAGCTTCTTCTCTCTATCGTAGCCGAGCGAAATAATTGTCTGGTCGTGCTATATAATGTCTTCTTCTTCGCTAGCTGCTGTTTCCAAGGAGTGTGTATACCCGGCACCGCCTCTTCTTCGCTCTCTTCGGTTTGTTTCGCAGTCCGCGAATTACTTCGAATCTATTTTACGCAGTTCCTCGCTTTCTTTTTTTTTTGCCGAGTTTTGTTTTGCCGTTTGTGTGTATACTTTCGTAGCGTATTTTCGGTTTGAATTGGGAGTAGGCGACGGTCCTGATTAAAGTTAAGTTTAACGAATCTGTTTATACGATCTTTAATTAAATTAATTTATTTTTTAAGATTTTGAAACTTTGTTTATATTTTTTATAAACTACTTTGTTTAATGGTAATCATTAAATTATTCAGATAGCAATTTAGTTATAATATAATAATAACAATTTTTTTCTCTTCCTAAATTTTAGCAAAATAAATCTACTTCTGGATTTACAGTAGCAAACAATTGAAACAAATACGCTTGTTACATTGGCATTTGGTCTGGGACATAAATAACCAGTGTCATGCATAAGCCTTGAAACAACTACTAAAACCAAAATAAGCCTTGAAATCTACATGCGTGAAAAGGGAAGAATAAAAATCCGGCTAGACTTTAGAACGAGGCACGAGGGTGCAAATCGACGACGCTTAGCTTTACATATTTCCTGTGCCAAAGTGTTTCTGTCATCTTGTACCAAAAGAAAAGTGTTTCATGCTAGTCCCGATGTCGTGTGAGAATTTTCTCTTTCTTGAAGTCTCGTTTTTTATTTGGACGTTCTCTACTATTATGCTTTTGTAAACCCACAAAGACTTTACTTCGTTTTTTGCCTTTAAGAACCAATAGCGATTAACACTTTTTTTATTGATGCTAATTTCTTAAGCTAGTCATTTTTTTATTTCAAGAACTTTAAGAATTATTTCAATTTAGTACAGATTAAAACAAAAAACTATTACATCACATAAACAATCTATAAAAAATAAAACACCTAAAATTAGTTGACACATCAAACTACATCTATCACATCCTACCCACCACGCAAATAGCAAAGTTTCCACGGAAATAAAGTCCAATAAATCAAGGCCGAAAGAAAGCCGGGGCGAGAGAGCGATAAAATTTAAAGTTCATATTTCCGGACGCCCCTTCACTGGCAAATTGCGCGAAAATTACTCGCCTGAGATTGACGTTTGATTGCAGCGGCAGCAGCAGCCGCGCCTCTTTAAAGCCAAGGCGAGAGAGGCAAATACGTATCGGCACTTATTATATACACATTTATGAAATATTCCCGCTTGCGCTTACTTTTTTCCGCTCGCTTTATCGCCCGTGCTCAGGGCACGGCTGGCGCGATCGGGGAAAAGCCGCGGCGCTGCGTTAATTTCGTTTTCCGCGTTAACGCACCGCCGATCCCAGAAGTAAACTTCACTTACCCGATTGCCACTTACATTGTGCGAGCTGCCGCGAGGGATTCGTTTTTTATGGAGATTTATGGTTTTTCTCTGAGCGCTCTGCTTTCTTTTTTTTTAATTTTAACGGCGTAATTGTTGTTATTGCGGGTATTGTGTCGCCAGAAGAATTATTATGGAATGCGCGTGAAAACGTACTCACCGAGAGAGTTGGGCTGCTTTTGTTTGCGCGTTGCGCCTGCGAGACCTGGAACAGAAAAAAAACGCGATGGTGAGTTTTTTTGTATTTGTTTTGAGCTCTTATTGTGAGGGGGAATACAATAAATAGCTCCGGTTAACAATGTACTATCACTATCTGTGGAGTTTTAGATGATTTTTACGGTCTTCTGCTTTACTAGTTCTCCATTACACAACAAGACTACGATATCCTACTGTGATTTCTTCCAATATATATTTATTTCATTCATCATATTTTCCTCAAACAAATCAATAATTAAGCTTTACGATAATTTTGATTTAAAAAATTCCCTCTCAAATTTTCATGCTCATCAAACCGCACTGCTAGCCTGCCCCCTTCTCAAGGTATAAACAAGAATTCACGCCCTCCTGCGCATAATCCTCGCCTCGCGCGCGTTTTAACGGCGAAAAATCACGGCCGAGAAAACGTCGCTGCTGCGCGCAATAAAAGCAGCCGCGCCGGTTCTAAACAGCAAAATTTGCGAGGCGTCACTGCGCGCCCCGCAGATGGACTTTATCGAGCGTCGCGAATATACGAGGACGCGAAGGTGGTTGGAGAGGAGGTGGGGGAGGCCGACTTTACGAGGTGTGTGTGTTTGTGTGGATGTATGCTGCCTGGAGCTGAGAGAGTATATAGTTGGTGAAGCTCGTGGAAAATGTGAGAAAATATAAATCTGTGGTTTTCCGAGATAATTGATTAAGTCAATTTTTCGCGTTTATAAAAAATTGACGTTTTAAACCTTAAAGGTGCATTCAAGATTGGAGGAAACGGGTTGAAACACTAGGTAATCGATTATGAAATATAAATACAGCAGTGTTCATAATTTTAAGATATATCCTTTTTTCTTGCTGCATAATAACAAAATTGTACTTTATAAAAAGAAAATAAAAAAAAAATTATTTCTGAAAGCATACTTTATTTGAAGTATTCTACTATTTAATTCTGATAAATCTATTGTATTATCTGTCATTAAATCTATAGCTTCTCAACATAACTAGACAAGTTCATTTTTGTGACTTCATAACATTAACCGTTTTAGGTTTGTACCCAAAATTGAAGAAAATAGGTTGAATATCTTGTTAACATTGTTAGTTTATGATGAAAGCTACAACTTATATCACTGATTGTTCAATTAATAAAGCCCTAATTGTACAAAATGATTAAAATAGCATCATACATACGAAATAAAATTTACTCAGTCCTATCATACCAGACTCGTTCTACTTAACCAAAAGCCCTACCTCACATCTTCGAACACCTCCAAACATTTTATTCCACCGCTCGCTCACCCAATCACCAAATCCCCAAAACACCGCCTTAATCCACATCACCGCCACTCTGCAGAATGAAGAAACCGCTTTTCGTGTCCGTCAGTCGCCCATTTTTCTCCTCTTTCTCTCCGAACGCGCGACGTTTTTTCTCTTCCCTCCCTCCTCGCTTTTCCAGCGGCCCAACACACACCGCGTTCGCCTACACACGCGCCTGGCAGACCCTTCAGGCTAGAGAGAGAGAGCCAGCTCGCCGGGATTCATGAATACAGGAGTATTTACGCTCGGCGCGCTGCGGCGGCCGGCCGATACACGCGCGCAACAGATACGCGCCCACCTAGCTACACTCGCGTGTACGTGTTCAGAGAGCTCGGCTAAAGCTGAGCCAGGGAGTCGGGCAAAAACATTTTCGACGGCGCCGGGGCTACGTGCACGAGAGTTGGGTATGAAATATGCCCGAGCGCGTCAATAAACTCGGATCACCGAGGAGGTCTGGGTGTAACGCCGTGCGTTTGTTCGCGATGAAAGTATGGTGTGTGTATTTGCTGTATATGGTATATTTATTGCAAAGTTGTACGCGAGCTATGTAAATTTAAAATTACAATGCGGGTCCTAACTGTTTAACGATGGATCGATGACGGTGGAGTTTGAAGGTTATATGTTGCAAATGCGTTAATGACTCTTAAGTATTGTTTAGAAAGTATAGGTAGAATTTATCTTTTAAATTTACAACAGTAGTCTACTAATCAATTCTCGGCAAACTTAAATTCTTAACCACCCATAGCAACCAAAAATCCTCTATTAAAAAAAAAAAAATAAAAGTAACTTAAGAACCCGGACAGAGGTCGCGCACGGAGGCGTATACACTAAGTAAACGTCGCGCGCTAGCGCACGACTCTCCCGGCACAGCCGACCTCCTCTCGCTCCTCTCTCGTGCACATAGCAGCGCGCGACGTGCCGTAGCAGCAGCTGCACACAGACCGAGAACGAGAGAGAGAGAGAGAGAGCCGGCTTGGCAAAGTCCCCTTGGGGCTTAATACGGTATGCACGGCTGTCGCTTGGCGCGCGCGAGCTCGAACCCGCGCACACAGAGAGAGAGAGCGGGGCTAATATTCGCGAGAGGCCCAGGGCTACGTGTCCGGACTGCAGCAGCGCAGCCCCCGAATATCTCGAGCTGGAAAATTCCGAGCGCACGCTGGATATATATCGCTGGACGAGAGAAAGAGAGAGGGAATTTGTAGTTTCCAGAGGCAGCGACTGTAACGAGTGCGCAGTTCGAGATATTCTTCCGGAGGTGAGGTGTAAGAGTGCCTTAAGCTGAGGGGGAGGATGGTTTTGAGGGTATGGGATTTTTGGGTAGTGGTTGATGAGTTGAAGTTTGTGGAGAATTTATTGATTGGGTAGTAAAGGTTTTAAAGTATTTATTGAGTTATGTAGGCTTTATGTGTGTATTAATAATGACAGGTGAAAAACAATTTATTAAAGAGGTTGAGGTACACGTACTTGTCATTTTTGTCTTTCCATGATTGACTTATTCTACTTAAATTTCAATATTTATTTTTATTGTCCAAGAGCTAACTTTTTCTATAGAGCAGAAATGCGAGTCTTTACTTATAATTTATAATGTGCCGGAAGTTTTCTTTTATGAAAATTTATTTCACAAAATAATAACGACAAACTTTACCTATATGCATTAAACACATTCTCATAATTTATTACAAATTCAGCTTATGATAACATTTAAAAATCCAAATTACACCAACATCAATTTTCAATCTTCTTACGAAAAAACTTCTCCGCACTCCATCATTTACAAAATTCCAAATCCGCGCTTATTAAAAAAAAAACTCGCCAAACACCAGCCAGCGAAAACCGATCGGATACAAACCCAGCACGAGAACTCGGCGACCCGTTAATAACGATTTAATAATTGACTCGAGTCGCTCGCGCTATCGATCAACCACCAGCTAACGCGCAAAAAAAAAAAATCAGCGCAGGATACTTTTAAAGCGTAGTCGCGCGGCGGCCATTGTGTCGCTTGGGGGCGGAACAAAGCAGCGACGAGCGCGAGTAATTCGAAATTCGTATACCAGGGATCCATCCCCGGCGCCTATAATTAACGGTTGCCACTCGATAAAAATGCGCCGCGCCGGTATAATTGCGTCCCCAAGCCGGGAGTTTCGCATCCGTAGTTTTGTGCGCGCGCGTGACGATCCGCGCTTTAAATCGAAATTTCGCTTTGGTTGTTTTTTTCTTTCTCCTTTTTCATGCGGCGCGCGGATTGGTGAAAAAAGTGAGGGGATTAAAATGGGATTGAAAGTGAAGTATATAGGTTTTCTTGCCGGTGAATGCATGGCCGGATTGTGATTCCGTTAAGTGGGAGGATAAATATTGGTTTCCGCTAATGTTGTAATTTTTATGCTCAGCTCTCTGTGTGTTATTTGAGATTTTTTATTTTTTTCTACTTTGTATATTGGAAGTTGCAATTTTCTTTACTGTGGTGCAACAGTTTCAGAAAAGCGATCAAAATTCTTTTTATTCGATTTTTAATTAAGAAAATGCATTTCAGTTTCTTTTTACTACCTACATTATTTGCTTTCTAAAACAAGTGATACAACTTTTAAAGGCTAACTAAAAGCCTTCAACAACCAAACGAAACGCCCACCTCGACCTCACTTCTCTCAAATCCCACCAATCACCATCCGTTTTATTTACCCAAACAAGCATTACACCCTCTCCCGGCAGCGCTCGTCGACGTATAATATTGGCTCCAATTTACGGTAATTGGCAACTATTCCCGGCACGCAGGCTGCTCTCTCCTTCGCCTCGCGCGCGCGCGCGTACCGATAAGAGATAAGGGAGCCCGACGACGACAGAGCTTGCGCGGCACGTAGCTGCAGGCCCCGCACGCGCGCGGACGTGTGATGAAACGAGAAAGAGGCCGAGGAGGCGAGAGGAGGAGAGAGAGAGGTGAGGAAAGGTTGAGGGTGTAAGGGAAAACAAAGCGTTGGAATCAAGTAAATCGAAAGGATTCGGAGATAGGATGCTGTATAGAGGGGAGAGGGTGGGATTCGTTGATTGTCGTTTAATGGTTTTTTTAATGGTTTGTGTGTTTAGGAGAAATATTGGTTTGGAAGGAAGTTTAATGTGTATTTGAGTATCTGAGTTTGGTGGTGATAATTAATAGTATCACAGTTTTGTAATTAGTTCATGATTATCTGTTTTTTAATATCATTTGCACATCCTTCAATATATTTCCATCATTCATAACAATTTTCATCATCACATCCGCATCTCACAAAGCTTATAACCAAGCACCACGTCTACAAAATTCTCTTCACCAAGCTTCCCTAAACAGAGCAAATTAAGGCCCGCCTCGGCCGCGCAAAAACCCCTCCATCTCCCGCGAGACGGGAAAAAAATCAACGCCGGCGCTTAAAAAAATGAATAATGACCTTGGAAAAAGAAGGAAAGAGGGCGAGGAGTAAACAAGAAAGTAGCGCTATACGGGGCCGGGTAGATAAGCCGCTCGCCGGCGGCGGGTAGGAAAAACGCGAGGAGGTGGTGGGAGTGTCCAAGATGGCGGCGCGTGTAGGTGGGTAGGGTGAAAAAGATAAATGACGTGTCCACTACTAACGCACGGTCGCAGCGCCGCGAAGACGCCCTGACGTACGTGTATACGACGAGGCGAGAGCGAGCCGAGCCTCCATTAAACATAAGCCGCGACGTCGGACGCTTATGTACCTTCTGACCTCCCGTTTGCCGTGGCACCGCCTCGTCGAACCCTCCGAGTCGGGCTGGCTTGCTGGGATATTGTCGGAGGTTTTGGAGTTGGTTGTTGATTTATTTAAAGTTGGTTTTTGAGGGGTTATTTTGGTTTTTGAAATAAGGAAGATTTCAAAATTAATAGAATAATTGTAATTAAGTAGGTATGTAATGCGTAATTATTGATTCTAGCTAGGAGCTAGACAGGACTGAAATATATGATGATAAATTAATTATTTTATTTATTTATTTTATTTTATTTAATTCCAATACACGGGAAGTTATCCCTTTTACAAATATATTATATAAAAAAAAATACATAATCAAAGTTAGTACCATGAAAGTATACTTTCTTTCGCAAAATTAATGAATGACATAGTA
>UELX01003638.1:0-22216 GCA_900480035.1 Eupelmus urozonus
ACTATCACTTTCCTCGTTATCGCTAACATCACTTTCCTCGTTATCGCTAACAACGAGTTCTTCGTCGCGGCTAACTCCATTGACGTATGGCCATAAGTAGGGCGTCAGGAGGATGACGAAGGGAAGCATAAAAAATTTTTTGTTTCGTCTAGCTTTATAAAATTATTGTTCTCGATATTATTCTATAATTATAATAAAATTTACTAACTAGAATGATATAACTATGATATCATTTCTAACAAAAATAGTAACTTTTAATGTACTCTCACTATACGATTATTAAAACCTATAGTAACCCGCGTGATGACTTTTTCAGTGCTAAGAGTGCATAAAATTCAAAATTTTAAAAGATTCTTTTTCTACCAGAGTTAATAATGGTCCGTATTTTATAAATCAATACTGAAGTTTTTAAAAATAATGACAAAAAAATATTAAAAGAATAATATTAATATTGAAAATTAATTTTATTCTTTTTTTACTCATGAACAGAATAGTTGGTATGAAATTCCGAAATTATGAACAAATATTAAAAATATTAAATATTTAACCTGTTTGTAGAAATATTAAATATATCATTCATGATCAAGTTATAAAACTGTAAACATATGTTTATATTTTAATACTTTTTAGCGTCACTCCTACAGCGATAAAATTGATATCTAAGTAACTTTTATTAATCAAAATCAACTGGATAATTTTAAGACTTCATAAATTTTTTTAAATAATAAATATGTACAATTCAGATTTCAAGTTTCTAGATTGAGCGGTTTCGTTTGGGCTTTTATAAATAGATGTATTAGACATTTTATTCTGTACACAGGTATACACTGTAGATCCAGACAAATATGCACATAACTTTATAAAAATATCGACCTTCTATTTAAATAGAACCTTTACACACTTGAATTTATAGTGCATAAGTTATCGTTATAACATTGCAAAAATAGTATCTATTATTCGTTTAAAAATAATAAACTTATAATTGCAGTAGATAATTGGTATTTTAAAAATTTTTATATTATTATAATATATTCTTTTACATAAAAAAAAATATATATCATTCATAAATTATATAATCAAATAAGACTCATCTCTCTCTTTTACTGAAAGTGTTTAAAGAAGGTTTGTTTACTGATCTGCATGATTGCTAATATAATTAAATTATTTTGCAATCCTTACATTATCTCTATTAAATTATGATCATATGATATACAAATAAAACGTAATGTACATTAATATAATTACAAAAAATACGTACAATACTTTTTGAACGTCATATTAATTAATATATATACGTCACAATTGTTTGTTTAAGAATTTTAATAAAGAATCATACAAAAACATAGCTCCTATTACGTATTAACCATGTAGGAAATGATTTCTTAATTTCTAATTTTACACCATGCTTTTTCATGCAGTATATCTCTAGACACATTCAGTTATGTCGTCAAGGGAAAAATTTTATCTTTTTCGTACTCCTAGAAATAGTACAAAAAGTACTGCATAATTTTAAATTACCTATCAATATTTCTAAAAGAACATTTAAAGTAAGCATAGTTAGTTAAGAGTTTTGGACCTTGAATTTTTAATACTAAGTATATGAATCTGTTATAATGTATTTTCAAAATAAGAAGTGATTTTATTGTAATCAACCCGATTAGGGTTTTTTTTTAGAAATTAACGACGTTTTACAAAATTCCTAATATTTTTAAAGTTTCATAATTTATACATTTAATTTTAGTTTACGAAAGTTACCAAAACGAATAGAATATGGATAATAATTGCACAAAACTGTTAATACTTTGTCTTTTGTTAAAATGTTCCAAAAATTTAGGAAAGATTTAGTACCAAAATTCAAAAAGTTCAAAAATCTTCCAGATCTTTTCTATTCATTTCAGTTTTATTCAGAATCTTTCTGAATTTTTGCACTAGGCTCTCTGAATATTTATAAATTTTCTGGTATTTGAACTAGGGACGTTCACCGTATTCTCAATTTGAAGTAAAAAGTGCATAAACCACACTATAAACTCAAAAGTGTGAAATCTGGAAGTAAAAAGTTTAAAGCCTACCTTTTAATGTTTATAAAAGTTTAAAATATAGGTTTTAATTCTTAAAGTAACTTTCAGGTGTAAATTTAGGTTCTAAATCAATAGTTTATCATTGAAACATAACTGTAACAATATTATATAGAAGAATATAACACAAATCTATAATAATATTGTTAAAATACTGGTAAGATGTTGCAATGTATTATTGTAGCAAAATGGCACTAATGTTTTAGCAATATTTCACAGTTATTATACAAAATATTGCATTAATACGATATTAAGATTGTGTTAATATTGTAGCAATATTGGTGCAACATTCTAACAATATTGTGTTAATATTCTTTCAATATTGCAAGAATTTTGTGTTAATATTCTTTCAATATTGCAATAATACTATGTTAATGATCTTTCAATATTTTAACAATATTACTACAATGTTGAAACAATACTAACACAATATTGTTACAATGATGCTACGATATTGAAACAATATAAATATTATATCTATTGTACTAATATTGTGCCAGTATTGTAACAGTATTGTTTCATTATTGTAACAATATTGTAATAATATCATAGCAATATTACTTAAAAATTATTTCGTCTTTTAAAAATATAAATACCACATATAAATATTGACTTATATTCATAATATAGCTAATTATCTCAATATTGTATATATTTTCATGATATTAAATTTAGTAAATAAAAATTACTTTATGAATTAAAACTTATATTTTGAGCTTTTATAAAGATTAAAATGTAGGTTTTAAACTTTTTACTTTTAGGTTTCGCAGTTTTAAGCTTAGAGTGCAGTCTGTAACCTTTTTTTGTATTCACAAAGGTTACCTGAAAAACTAATATTTAAATTTGTGGATAAACGTACTACTTATTTTAACTTCTGCAGAGTTATAATCGGCAACCGAATATTTAGTATTCCATGTACTAGTACAGTCAAAATTACGACAAGAAATAAGTTTAGTAATATTTAAAGGAAACTAAACCTAAATTTAATTTAAGTTTTTATATACAATTATTCTAAAAATTTATGATTGGAATTATTCCATTTAATCACTAGTTAATCTCTAGTAAAAATGGATTCGTTGCTATTTCTTAGCTTGTAACCATTTTAAATGGATACATTTCAATCAGAGTGAACCATTTTTTAATTTTCTAACTTTATTACTTACTTAATAATCTTCAGTCGCATCTCCAGTCATATCTTCAGTCACAACTAACCCTTCATTCATTTCCAAACATATCCAGATCATTCCCACCCCAATAATCACACGGTCAATCCAACCCCGATAAAAAAAGGCGTTAAGGTCACACACGTCTTCAGAATGACGCTGCGCATCGAGACTCAGCTACCACAGCCAAGACCCCTGTCCCAGTCTGAGCTAATGCATTAGCATGATAAAAGCTGGTGAACCGGCGGGGCGCGGCTCGTATACGTATCCTTGCATTGAATCGAGCCCCGCGCACGCAGCCGTGTCGCTTCTTATATTCCTCCGCGCCGTTAATTCAGACGTTCCGCGCCGAGCCACGAGGGCCTCCGGAAGTAGTGCAGTCGAAAGCGACGTTTATTAACGTCCATTCAGCGCGGTGATTTATCATCCGACCGCCGAAAGAAATGTCTTCATCGCTCGGAAAGCGATGTGTATTAAATCTGTAACGCGGAATCCTCCGTGTAGCGTTTACGCCTTTACGTCCTAATTGGAGTCAGTTTTTGGATTACCTTTTTATTTCCACGCCCGATGATCGAGCATCTCTTGAGATCAAGTATACACTGATCCTTCCACTCGAGAAAAGGCTTTGTTGGCTAATAACGCGGAGGGCTTGAGAAGCTTCGGGAAAAAAGGCTTTTCAGAGGAAAAGCGCCGCTGAGAGGACTGGAAAAAGAGCTTCTCATCGGCCCTGTATACAAAGCACAAAAGTCTTCCGGCAGTCAATACGAAGTCCATTTATGGTCCATTTAGGAGGTGGAATCAGTTTCAGGAGTCTTTTTCACGGCTCTCTCGCTCGGAACACAGAAGAGAGCGATCCGCTCGAGTGTGGGATGACTCGAGGCCCTACGCTGGAATGAATCCGGGTGGCATTTCGCTCGATCTATATATTTCGCCGTTCTCTCGCCTCGAGCTCATAAATTTCGAATAGGGCGCGCGCGCCCTCGGGACGATTTGTCACGCGGCTTGCAATGATTAGCTCTGCGCCCTGCAACAAGCGACAATATGTAGACAATGGAAACGGGGGGCGGGAGAGGGAAAAGTGTATATAGGTGTGATCGAGGGACATGCACGGAAATTTGTCACGGGCCTCGTGTTCTCGACGTCAGGCTCACCGGGCCTTTTTCTGAGCTGCCTCGAAGAGCCCACCTTTGGCTTTGGAGCGCAGATGAATACTCGTTGATGACTTGATATTGTCGTGTCGGCGGTTAGGCGTACACGGAGAGGTACAAGGGCCATTGTGGGCCGCACAGTGGGCTCTTGAACGGGCTCGACGAATCGGCCACTCGAACGAGAGAAAGATTGAGATTTTTTCGCACTCTATGGGGACAGACTCATTGTTTTTCTGTTTGGAGAGGTTTTCCCTCGAGGGATTTACCGAGTTTTTTTCTGCTTTTTTTTTGGTTGAGGTTGGTTTGTGTTGTGATCGGGCTGCGGTTTTCTGGCAAAAACGTGTTTTAATTTTAAGCGATACGATGTTTGCGATTTATAAATTGGATCTTGTTACGTATGTACATGAGGGATTAAGTAGATGCATGCTTTTTTGCAAAAATTCTATCGATCCTGCATTTAAAACCGTTTGGACGCTCGCACAAAGACGGATCCGCGCTTTCCTTAAGATAATTATAAGGCTCTCGTTATAAAAAGCCAAGTCTCGTTAGGGTAGTTGAGTTTTCCGTCGGCGACGGCGGAAAAAATTCTGAAAATAAAAGTTTACAACGGCAAAAACTATATACGCCCGCGTGCGCGACGTTAACGTGGAAAAAAGGTCAATTATAAACGTAATTTATTCATTCGACGTGTAGAGTGCCTCTGTCTTATTTATACCGGTGATAATTTCGAGCCGCTCTCCCGTATGCTAAAAGTTTAAAAGTAGGCTCGTATAGCTCCTCTCCGGCGCGGATCGCCCCAAGTATATATATACGCACTATAAGCTTAGGCGGCAAATGCAAATTCAGAGCTGTAAATACGCGAGCGACAGATCGCACGAAATGGATTTTACGAAGGGCATATAGAGTTGAATTATGGATAAAGCTTGCGCGCGCTTGGCTCCGCGGAGTGTAAATAATTCGCGGAAAATTACATATTCCATCGGCCAAGCTCGAGCTTCTATTTCTAGAGAAGCGAAATAATAGAAAGCTTAGTAATCAAAAAAGTTGCGTTCGCGATCCTTGAAAAATAGCTGGCTCACGATCTCAGCAGAGCGAGAGAATAAAGCTTTTTGAAAATAAATCAGAGAGCCGCTCTCGAAAGCTTGCTCAGGCAGCTTTTGCGCCGGTTTCTCATTGAGCGCTGGCCGCGCGGCGATAATTACGAGTAGGCGCATGCTGATTTAGCAGAGAGGAGAGAGTAGTGACCTTGGCTGGGCCATCGCGGGGCGGCTCCTCCACACATACACACGCAGAGAGCGAGACAGACACACACTCTTGCAGAAATCGCTGGTATAGAGGCGACGGCAGGGCCAAAAGGTATTACACTTTCATGCTACAGCGCGTAAAGTAAGTATATAAAAGCAATTCGTGTGTGGCCCGGAGATGGCCGGTTCTTCACCTCGCGAACGAGCAGCGTGTCGGTTCCCTTTGATGTTGACTGCTCCTCTCTCTCTCTCTCTCTCTCTTTCTCTGGGCGCTCGCGCGCGGTGGGGCCTGCATCAGCAGCAGCACCACCAGCAGCACTTCTCCTTCTCTCCTCTCTCATCCGCCTCTCTTGCGCTCCTTTCTCTCGCGCCCGCAGCTCTCTCTGTCGCGAGTCCGGCAGCCGAATGAGTTATTCCGTCACTCACGTGTCAATTACGCCTCTCTCTCGCTCTCGCACGCGCAAATAAACACATCTGCTAGATGCCTTCTCTCGCTCCTCTAGCGCTGACGCGCTCCGTTAGCCTGGCTCGCCGGGCTAATTAATTTGTAGACAGCTCGTTCTTTCGCGCTCTCTCTCCCTCGCGGCTTTATTTGTGCCGCGTTAATATTAATCAGCCGAGCGCGAGCGGACGCGTCAATTATTTAAGCCGGCGATCGATACCCGACTGCGGCTCTTGGGCCGCAAAAACAACAGAAAATAAGCGCGTCTCTAACTTTAATTCGAGAGTCGCGAGAGAGAGAGAGAGAGGACGAAGACCGCCTCGGCAATTAATGCCAAAGCGATGCCGATTCCATAAATAAAGCGAGAGCGAGAGACTAGACGCGAGGGGGGCAGGAATATTTTAGAGCCGAGCGCGTCGATACTTTTTTGGGAGCTGTATAAGCTACGATAATTGCCGATATATTCAAATAGAGGCTTACGCAGCGCTAAATTAATCCGCGATGTTAATTCTGATTGAGCCGCTGTCGGCAGTCGTAAACCTGATGTATCGCCTCGACTTCGGGGTGTATAACGACTTTTTTAATTTCTCGATCGCCGACTCTCCGCGCATAAAAATCGGCAATTCTCATCTCTCTCTCGCGCGAAAGATGAAAATTCCATCGTCTAGCGGATCGCAGTATACGGTTTCGCCTCAGCGGAATGTAATAACTTGGCGGCGCGCTCGGCTCATCAACAAAAGACTCGTCGCCGAGGTAGGTGCGGAAAACAGGGGGCCCGCCGCCTCCGCTACATTATTCAGTGACAATTTAAAGCCGCGCGCGCGCGTAGACTTTCGCATGCGCTTACTCGCACACCTAGAGAGATGAACATAACGGAGTCGTCTCGTAATGACATTTTCTAATCTCGATTGCCCATTTGCAAGTGCAGAATTGCCTCGCGCTCGGCTAATCGCTAGCTCGCTCGCTTCCGGCTTTTTTGCGGGATTAATTGCGCCGAGCGCTGAGCTCTCATTCGTCATTAAAATGATATTATTTCGGGCCCGCGGAGCATTACGTCTATACCTACGAGCCTTGCGGTATATACTTCACCGATTGGCGCCTGCCGAGATCTACGTGCGCGTTACCCGAAACGCGCCGGTTATTTCACGTAGACACCTGCCGCGCGCGGCGCTGATCGTTTTAATTACTCGCCGACGGGGGGGAGAGGGAGATCACGCGCGACCACTTTAATTGTTTTCTGACGAGTTTCTCTAGTCAAGCCAGCCAGGCGACAATTTTCCAGCAAATTGTTTCCTCGTCCCGAAAACGGTTTAACACTCGGCTTTCTCGCTTCCTTAAATTCCTCCGACGCTTTTTTTCTCCCCTCCCCCGCCTAGGATGTTTTTTTCTTTCGTAGCCTGGTGCTGCCTCGCGCGGGAATAACAAAATCCAGGGACTACACTTCCTGCCTCAAACTTTAGAGGATCAAACAATTGTGTAACGAAATTGACAATCGCGTTTACGGCGCCGAGTTGTCTTACGGCGCGTATTAATGTTTCACGCGCCGTGTGCGCGAGCTTCTGTTACGAAACCAGCGAGAGGGAGAGAGAGGAGAGCACAATTTGTTCTGAATAATGGACGAAGCCGACGGAACTTGGAAGAGCGAGGCGCGTAAGCCGTATATTTATTTAACTTCGTTTTGCTTTTTTTTCTCTCTCTTTCTCTCTCTTTCTCTCTGTGGACATAATACGTAACAAAGAACAATACATAAGTTAAATTAATATCGATCGGCAAACAGTATATAGCCCCGTGTTTTCCAACATCAAACTTTTACGCGTCTAGGGATAACGGAATACATATGTATATATATATACATTTGTATTATTTTTAACGGGCTGCTAGCTGCTTTTGCGTAAACAAAAAGGTGTACAAGTTTGTTTGGTTTTACTTGTAGGATTATTATTCTATATTTGGATCTGCCGTATTAGTATTTTTATAACCACTAATTACTTGTAAATATATTGTTTTGGAAGGCTAATATTTGCAGTTATTTTGTAACCGTCGGTAAGAGTTAAAGTTTATAAACATGTGAGATTTCCATCAAGGAAATTATAGGCTTATCCTTCAATTGAATGGAAATACGTGTAATAAAAGTATTGTTGATTTTTTTATATTCAGATAACTTTTTATGGATATGTCAGAACTTTAATACACGTAATCGTTTAATAAATATTATTTTTAAGTGCCTATTATTTTTACAAGTACACAACGTAAACTTTACACGTCATAAATAAAATTTATAATTTTTTAATCTGTTTATACCAACTACTGACTGTACACTACGAACATTATTATATAAGAATTGTACACCTTATAACAGATAACGAATTAATTAAAACGTAAACTCTAAAATATTTGTCCAAACAAGTTTTGAACCGGTAAAGAAAAAATAATTTTTCACTGCTCACACTTACAACAAACACATTCAAAAAGCAAATAAACTATCCACAACACAAATCCAACATTCGATTCGAGAAAGTTCCAACCTAAAAAAAAAACCTAGAATCCCCATTACAGCAGCGAAACAGCATTTATATTTAATGGAATTCGCATGGAACGGCGCGCCGCTCGATTTTTATCTATCGGCGAATGAATATCAATTCGATTGGCCGATCAAGAAGCGAGCTCGCGCACGCCGGTAGAAGCGAGAGTATAATCGAGTTCTGGGAGTGAAGACGAAAATTTTCTCTCTCTCTCTCTCTTACTCCTGGCAATCTACCGCAACGCGCCGCGGTGTGATGAGACTCTGGGCAATTTTCGCGCGCGCTACCAATTTCGACTTCTATTTGCAGTTTGAAGCTTTATTGGCCCTCGTCACGTGAGAAACAAACGAATTTTCTTTTACCTCCGCGATTAGCTCTGCAAAGCTCCTGGGAATCTGAATTACAAATTTTATGATATTTATTGCAGGAAACCGGCGCGAGCGAGGAGGTGGCTCAAAAAACGGACAGACCCGAGGCCTCGTAAAATGAAAAAAGCTCGGGTCGTTAAATTTAGCCTTCTGTGGATGTGCTAAACGATTTGAATTTGGGATGGAAGAGGGATCGATGGGTTTTTGGTTAGAATAAGAAGATTTAATATCTTTATTAAGTACCCTGTTGGTCTTTTTATAACAGTTGATTGCACTTGACTTTACATACGCGGCGATATATGTCTATGTATAGGCAGACTGCGGAATAATTTCTTTCGCGGAAATAAATCTGAGCTAGAAATATGTCTAAAGTACCGACTATTTAAGCAGCGAAGCGTGCTTGTAATTTTAATTCTATTGTGCGGGTAACTAGATTTTTCATTGTATTTTATTGGACGTCTTGTTTCCTACAAGTATGACTTCGGGGAAAATGATTAGTCAAACTAGAAACTGTAATTTCTAATAACGCCTTTTACTTTTTCAAACGAATTTCTTTTTTTATTATCGAATGTTTTATGTAACTGTTTCACTGGGTTTTATATAAAATTTAATAAAATTCTAGCATAGAATTACATTAAAACTAAAAAAAAAAACTGTTCATTAATAACCACTTTCACAAAAAACATAAATTTAATCAAGTAAATTCGATTTCTCAGATCCACATCACAAAAGAACGCACTCAACACCACAACTAAAAATTCCTAACAATAAAGAAAGTACCCACGCAGAGCGCTTTATTACCGACCGAGACAACGCAAACCCTCCACCAATCGATTCTCCTCTCTCCATATTAGAATTTCGTTTTCTTCCTTCTCTCCCTCTCGATTGAACGCATAAGCAGCCGCTGGTCTTTCTCAGCGCGCCGTCGGAAGGGCAAAAAAGACCCCTTTCAGACTGGCTGCGCTGCAGTGCGGGCTTCGAGGCGCGCGCAACCTACAGTTACAGAAGTACAGGTTATGTCTTAAATAATATATCGTCGTCGCGGCCCAGCTAGGGTATACGAGCCGTACACAGCGCCGGGGCTGGGGCAGGCTCTACACACTCGCGTGGTGGCTTCTCTCCGCGCGCAAGATAAGGAGGCTAACAACCCTAGTTGTTTAATGCGCCGTGGCACGCCAGCATGGCCGCCGCAGCCGACGCCGTCTACGAGCCATCAAATATTCAAGAAATCGAGCGTCGCACAGCCAGGTACGTGTATACCGCCGTCTTTGTCTTGTTGCTTATACGGCGTGTTGAGGAAATTCGCAATGTGTGTGTGGGTGTGTGTGTGCAGCCCTATTGAGTAAGGCTTTCGACGGTTTAAAGGTAAGTCTTCTGAGCAGGCACGATCGTGGTAATTCTGGATTTCAATGCCGAGGGGACGTTTTCTTTATTGGTCGCCTCGCGGGTATAACTCTTTTACACTGACCACCCGTTTGTTGATATTTTATTTAAAAAATAGCTAGTAAGGGTATTGATATTGTTGGAATATCGTTTGGATATTGTTTTTCTTATAACGTGATAACGAAACCTGCGAGTATAATTCAAATGATCGAAACTATTTTAAACGTGTTTGCATGTTTAATTTCAATTCACGCTTTTAAATAATTCATTGTGTTTTTGTTTCAAGAACTCCCACGCCAAGAGCCGACGACGTAATGATAAATAATGATTGAAAAAGACCACAGGGAAAATGACGGACGTGAAGTATTAAGTATAGGTACGGCCTCTTTTGTTATAATAGGCGTATCAATGACATCTCTGCATTACCGTTCTATCTCTCCCACAACTATTTAAAATTGCACGAAGCCAGACTCTAAAGACTGATAAATCAAGCTAACAACAAAAAAGGTCTATTCACCAGCACACCAAGCAGCGAACCACAACAAAAGCCACTCTCTCACCGACAAAATCTCTCCCTTCTGAGCTTGAAAAAAGAGATTCCGAAACACAAGAAGCGCACGAGAGAGAGCAGCAGCAGTAAGCCAGGAGAACAACGGCGCATCCGGAAGGAGACCGCTCATTTTTCTCGAATTCCCGAAAGCCTACGGTCAAGTCGAAAGCGCGCGGGGTGGGAGAGCCGAGCTCATTTCGTTGATAATGACGTCGGTGGCGGCGGAAATTCTCTCCCGCAAGCGCTTCATTCGTGTGCGGCCGCGAGAAAAGAGAGCTAAAAGAAGCACGCGCCCGCTGCCCAAGCATGGCGCGCGCGCCGGGGAACGAGCTCTCGCTCGTATCCTTTCTTCCTTCCATACGAACATACCTTTCGGCGGTCGAAAATCCTTCCTGTCCGCCGCGTATGTATATGCACACACGCGTGCGCATTGTTTATCAGGCTTTCGCGTGCGCAGCTGCCCCCTCGACGAGAGAGCACAAAGCGACCGTGCATATAATAGTTCAAGAACGGCGTCGTCCATTTTTACGCGGGAGGAGGGGGGAAGATCCGCCAAATTGCTTCATTTCCAGGGACTTCAATTACGGCTGGTGCGCGCGCGCGCGCGGTTAATGAGTGACCCATAGAGCGATTTCTGGCGCGTTTAACAGTGCAAAAGCGCGCCGATGCCCGCGAGCACAAAAGAGCGAGTGCCATTATATCGGCGAAATTTCGCGAGAGAGAGAGGGAGAGAGAGAGAGAGAGGCAGGGCGCGAATTCGTAATGGAAATAATTATAGAGCGAGGGCGTAGAGAAATGATTGTCTAGAGAGAGGCGCGACAAAGCCGGAAATTAAACAGCGCGCCGGTGGCGGCCGAAATAATAACGCGCGCCCGCTCCTCTCGGGTGACGCGGGCTCTCTCAGGTGCTATATAGCTTTGCAGCGGGAAAGCCAAGCCGCGGAAATGTATGAACATAGAAGAGAGGCCTGAAATTTTCCGAAAAACGTATTTCCTTCTGGGCTAATACAATTCTCGAGTTTTTCCCATTAGGCATTCAGCGCTCGGATATGCTCCCAGATCCGGGCGATAATTTTACGAAATGACGGTATTCTTTTGGGGGGTTATTAAGCTGCTGGATATGCGCGCCGGTTTTCTCATTATTTTTCGTACGAAAGAAAGTTTCGCCGCGGTGAAATAATGACGAGTCAGAATTTAAATGCGCGGGTTTTTCGGGGTATACCGTAGGTAGCGTTTTTTCAAGATCAATCTTTGAGTTAGCCATGATCTTGTGTTTTGAAATTGATGATTATGTCTTAGCGGTCTGCTGTTTTGAAAAGGGGTCAATTAAAAATTAGTGGAATCATGTTGATGGTTTATGTATGCATAATTGTGAATGAGAATGTGTATTCGAGAATTCGTGAATGGTCGCTAATTTTATATCAGCTTGTTAATGAAGAGAGTATGGATATTTTAAGGAAAGTTCGGGCATAAAAAATTTCTTAGAGCGGAAGTGGACGATTAAATTTTTTTGCTTATTACATTTAAAATGTTGGCTTTCATACTCGGTTAAGTTAAGAAGGAAGTACGGTACAAGATTCTGATGCGTGTAACATTTAATTATAACGTTCATTTTAATGATCTGTAATGGAAAAGGTGTGAAAGATACATTACCAGCTTTTTGTTAATTATAATAATGAAATATTTGATCTTATCTGCTTAAAAAGATCATTGTGTAAAACATGAATTCTCTCGGTCTTTTTAAAGCTACTCTTACAGAAAACTTGGTTACAGTTAGTGTAGCTTTATCTGTAAGTTTAAGAAAGTCATGACATTTTGGCTATTGTAAACGAATTTGAATTGTCAATATGCAATTAAACATATGCTATACACGAAACGTTTCTTTAAGGATAACACATTTAAAAGTTATCAAAAGTAATAATGTTTAGGTAAATTCGTACGCAGTTTTAGGGTGTTTTTTTTTTATATCTTTCGATTTAGCGAGTAACTTTTAGATCGTTTATTTACGTTTTGTGTCAAAAATATTGTTATGTAAAACAGCTTACAGTGCAGCTGCTTGTCAATTTGTTAGTTTAATATGGAAATTAATTAAACCAAAATTAATGGTGCTAAAATACAGAACTAGAAGCAAGTATTCAAGTGAGCATAAAGTGTACACAAAAATTCTATAAAATATAAGACATTCCTTAAATTTACTTATTGAAACTAAAACTAAAGATCAAACAAACATCCAAGAATGAATAACTTTCTCGAATAATCACCAGTTAGCCGACGGCGTCTTGAGAACGGCAGCTGTATACGAAAAAAATAGCAGCTACTACACGAAATGTAGATTTGGAGTAGAAATGATTGAGGCAGAAATGACTTTGTACTGCGCGCGTTGAGAAGTTCCCTTGGATTTCTTTTTCCTCCTTCATTATTTCTTTTTCTCCCGAACGGAGAATTTTAGCCGCGGTGTATTCACGAGCCGTAATATGAAGCCATTATCTTAGGCGAAAAGCTAGTGTTCTCTTCC
This sequence comes from Eupelmus urozonus, assembly GCA_900480035.1. Classification (NCBI taxonomy): domain Eukaryota; kingdom Metazoa; phylum Arthropoda; class Insecta; order Hymenoptera; family Eupelmidae; genus Eupelmus; species Eupelmus urozonus. The sequence goes on from UELX01003638.1 coordinate 13,410, forward strand.
TTGATTGATGTATCCGCAGCGAGCGAGAGAGACGAAAATTGCAGCGTCGAATGTCTGATTATGTTTGTAAAGCGGCGGCGATGGACGCCGGGGAATATCATACATATGCAAATTTCGAGCGTCAACGAGACAAGGTCTCTCACGAGAAAAAAGGCAACGGTAGAGCGAGAGAGAGAGAATCGGTAGGGGGAGTGCGGAGGAGGAGGCATGTATACTTGCGCTGGCGCGGGGGAAGGAGAGAAAAAAGAAGCCAGAGAGAAGAAAGAAGTGGCTCGGTACACACGCTCGTTCCGTTCAAGGAAGTTCTATTGAGCCTGGCTTCTCTCTCTCTCTCTGCCCTCTCTCTCTCTCTCTTTCTCTCTCTTACTCGGCACAGTCTGCAATTTTAATAACCACATCCTACGGCCATTGGGTAACATGGCGGATGCACCTCCTCCGCAAGCGCGAGCTCGAGCGCTGCTTGCCTGACCGCTGGGCTCGAGCTTGCAAACGGACAGCCGTCTCGCGTTGACGGACACGGCCGAGACGGATTCGATAGACTGGCCGCCTGGTCAACCAGATAGTCATGCTTATGTCATTTGAGCTGATTTTGTGATAGCTACCTGTCATGTCTTTTCTTGAATATTTCATTCTTACTTTTTGCCGTTTCGTTAAACTTTGATAGAAGATTCGTATACTTAACACCTCCATAATTAGTAATCAAATATTGATAATTATTTAACTCAACATTTTTTAGATCACGATTATTATTTAAGAGCGAATAGATATATTGAATATATAATTATTTAATACATTGCTGAAAGACACTTGATAGAAATATGATTAAATTTATAAGTTTTTTATAACTGAAAATGGCTTTTCTTTAATATTAATATTAACTGATCAGTCAGTAATCGAATAAGTTATTTATCGTTTATATCGTCAAAGATTGTTTAACATAATTTATTTTGCTAAAAGTATCAATTTTTTTCATATAAGTTGTTCTACAAAATAAAAACCCTAAATTTTGTATACCTAAACCTATCCTGATGAAAATTCTACTAACACAAAATGCCTATGAAACTAATAAAAGGCCAGCCAATCTGGCCACTTGTTATTTGGCATGAAACGGTTTTTGTTAACGCCCGTTCACCATTTCTTGGCCTAAGTTAGCCTCACATTAAAATCCTGAATAAACATTTATTTGCTTTGTGTTCAATACCAGAAACTTCTTACATATTGATTATTTTTGAAGCACCACTACTAAATATTACTAAAGAACTATTTTATGTTTTTGAGCATAATTTTGTAGCACTTGTCCATTTTTGCTCTTACTTAATAGATAAGCAATGACTAGTGATTGAACTGGCTTGTTTTTGGTCTTCTCTGACGCTAACAGGTTAGTTACTGGATATTTCCTAATTTGTGTCTCAAGTAAAAAACTGTGCACAATTTTGTTCAAAACATATTATTTTATAAAATAATGTTTAGATGGTAATATTAAAGAAAAATCCAAAAACAATTTGATTTAAATCAACCTTAAAATAAAGAATATATTTGTATGTATTGATTTTAGAAAGTTCTTCTATAAAATAAAACCTTTTTATCATTTTCATTTTACTACATACTTATTAACTAAGACATGGCTGAAGGCTAAATAATTTTAAAAATTGCTAATAAAAAACCAGTGTACATATTGTTATTATTTTATATCTATTAATGTTCTATTTTATTAAATATTTTGAAATGATAAAAAAAAGAGAAATGTACTAAAAAGATAAACTTTACCTTTAAAACATTTTTATATTAACAGACGATTTCATTGCTAAAAAATAATTTCGACAATAAAATAGAAAATTTAATTAAATTGGCTTCATCTTAGGGCATATTATTTTGCTAAGTTATTAATATGATTAAGAATGTTAACTAGCTCTAAATGAGGCACTAATTATGGTCTAAAAATAATTGAATATTTGATTTAACTAATTAATTTTCTGTTCAAATAAATTCAGAAAGACGACATCACATATTATACGATTGACAAAAATAAGGAAACAGTTTTTTATCAAAATATATTAAAATATTCAATGAGTACTGACATAAAAATATAATTTAGTTTCAAAAACTTTGTTGTTAATCCAAATAGTTGAATTGGCCAGGAAATTAATAAATAGCTATCAGAACTGGCCTTTTTTTTATCAAGCATGAAACACTTTTTTAAACGGTTTTATAACGTTTCTTGGGCAGGATTGATCTACCCTTAAAATCTTGAACAAACTTTTATTCGCATTGTGACTAATACCAGGAACTCTTTAATCAAAAACAGAGATTCTTAATTTAAACAAATTAAGGATTCTGATACATTAATTGTTTCCAAACAATTTATATTAGACCGCGGGGAAATGGGGATTTTTTCCGTCAGAAATTTGAAAGACTTCTTGAGTTTAAACATATCAAAGTTCCGATCTCAGCAAGTGTTTTATACAAGACTTTCGGGCGCGCTAGAGGTTAAATTAATATTACTAATATCTGTACTAAATAACTCTACTAATGAGATATGTTTTACGTTTTTGAGCAAAATTTTATAGCGTTTCTCCATTTTATCAGTTACTTATTAGACAAAAATGGCTATAAGCTTCACTAATTAGAAAAAGACTAATAAAGGCTAATAATATGCCAGTGTAAAGGTACTTCTACCTATTTCTTAGTCTATTAAATGTTGAAAGACCGTTAAAAAAGCGTTTCATGTTAGATAAGAAATGACCAGACGCACTGACTTGTTTGTAGCTTGCCGGCTAGCTAAATGGCCAACTATTAGCTATTTTCTAATTTGTGTTTCCACCAGGGAGCTGGGTGCGCTAAACTCGATTTTTCGCGCAAGATTTTCGTGTGTTAAATATGTGATTTACGCACTCACTTGAATCGGTGCACTATTTCCAATTTTTGCGTAACTTACAAGCTTAGCATACTAAAATTTACGTATTAACAAGGTCATATTTGTATGAATTTATTTTAAAAAATAGTGTATCTAACAGCTAGTAGTAGATACTGAACAAGTGTTTCAGGTACGGATACTTGTTGACAAACCCTCCCAGTGCGTAAAACACCTGCTTAGCTTACCAGTTATATGGCCAATGAATAAAATCATTTCTATCAAGGTGCTAAAATATTTGTTGTTTTAGCGATTGGCTTTCTCATGGAAAAATCTTTGTAACAGCGATTATGGGTCAGATTGAGTCTTTGATGAATTCTTATGTTCCTGAGATATCTTAGTCGGAAAATGTCGGTTCTAAATAATTTTTATTCAGATTATCATATGGGCGCGTATGAGTGTGGCACTATATATTTTTTGCTATTCTAGCGAATTTTGAATAGAATTGATTAAGTTATTTATGACACAAGTGCGGTAAAGTGATTTAGTGACGTTTAGGTACGAGCGAAGCGATTCCGGAAAGTTTACACGAGGTTAAAAACACTTTATCGCCCATGTATTGTACATAATATTTTGACATAACGTGCGGAAAGCTTGTTTTAATACACGCGTTTTCGACCGAGCGTGCGGGAAAACGAACTTTCCGTACGCCTTATGGAAATAGTACATTTCGATACAGGTATGCGAAGGTGATTATTTGGCTCGTGAGACGTTTTTTGCTCGAGCGAAGCGAGGGTGAAAAGTCAAACGAGGCAAAAATCACCTTACGCACCAGTATCAAATCTTATTTTATGACACAGGAGCCAAAACATTATCTTAAAGTTATGATTTTGAGGTTAGAGTGCCATAAATAGTATATTACGCACCTAGGGAGGAAAAATAAAGAATGTCCCAGATTGCATGTAAATTGTTGCAATAAACATGCGATCTGAGGCTTTCTTTATTTACTCCCGTGGTGCCTATACTATTTTTCACCATACCCGGGCCGAAAATACCACTTTCGTGATTTTGAGCCGTAAGTGGTACTTTGCTCCCGGCTCAAAATCACGAAAGTAGTATTTTCGGTACAAGTATGGTGAAAAATAGTATACGCACCACGGGAGGAAACAAAGAAAGCCTCAGATCGCATGTTTATCGACAATTTACATGCGATCTGGGACATTCTTTATTTTTTCTTCCTAGATGCGTAATAGACTATTAAATTATATAAAAAATGCATTTTTTATGTTCACGTTAAATAAACTGTAAAACATAATTAGCAATCAAATTATAATCAAATTTGATAAAGTATATAGTATTAAAATATGTGAGAGTCAGCCTTGCGATGAAGGTAATATACACAGAAATTGATAATACGTTTATATTCAGCATCTCCTTATAAAAATAATTGCGAATCACCGATCGAATTTTAAATAACTCTTGTAATGAAACTTTTAGGTAAACATGGGAATTAAAAAGTTTTTCATCTTATATGGAGTAAATCTTGGAAAATCATAAAATGTACTTCTCATAAGGAAAAAATTTTATAGAATCAAGATATTCACTATACTCATAGGGTTATTAGAAGGAGTAAATTTTTTGATTTTCCGAGATCCACTTCTTATAAGGAGTAAATCTTTTGATTTTCTGAGATTTACTCCTTATAAGAGGTAAATTTAAAATTTTATTTGTTAGCAGGATTTACTTCTCAACTTTTAGAGAGTACCCTAGTAAAGGAATAAACAGTATTTGTTCGATAAATTCTTAAATATTGATGTAATTTTGAAACTTAATTTTATTATGTTTAAATTTTTCAATCTAATAATTAGATAAATATTAAATTGCGCTAAATAATTCTAAAGTTTTTAAAATAAATTCGCATTCATAATTTCCATTCACCAAAATTTTTGAGGCAAAGTCAGGGTGGTCAGCTATTAACTCGTTATTAGATCGCTGTCGAGCCGTCGGAATTTGAAGATGCAACGGATACAAAATAAGGAGCAAAAGCAGCTACGCGCCGCGTGACGAATCGGCGAATATTCACGGTAGGTAAATAAAAAAAAAAAGAAGGGAGGAAAGGCGAATCGCGAGCTCCCTTGATTCGTTGATTCAATATCGGCATGTTTTTCTCGACTTCCTGACTTTTGGCGTGCCTCCTGGATCGAAAAAAGGACGGATAAAAGGCTTTTTTCCCCTCTAAAATCTCATTGTCTCTTGCCGGCCGATGACTTAACGATTTGAATGTCTGTAGGGCAGCTATAAACGGGGCGCTATAAGTCGAGGCTGTTGATGCATCCAGGGGGCTCGCTCGCTATATAGAGCCGTATATACGAGAGCCGCGCATATATACACGTATATAAGAAAGAGCGCCTGCGAGGAGGCACGGGCCAGGTATTATACATAGGCATACACACAGAGAGGAAAGAAAAAGAGAGAGAGAGAGAGAGAGAGGCGAGGCTGGGCTTGCTTGTGTGTATATACCTTATCCCTGTCTCTCTCGCTTCCTCGGACCTTCGCGGCGAGGAGCGCGGCGGCTCCTTTGATCTCCAGGCCCCGCCCCCTTTTTTCATTTTTTCACTCCTTAAAAGGCAGATGGACAAAGTGTATTGTAAAGTGGGCAGCAAGACCACGCTGTAGGTGAAGCTGCCGAGCCGTGTCCAATTACAATTATTAAGGACTCGCTCTCTCTCTCTATCTCGCTCGCTCGCGAGCCGCAGGAAGGAAGGAGGAGAGAGAGAGAGCCAAGGCGCAATCGGACGAATGCTTTGCTAATTATCCGATCGAGAATCTCGCGCGTGTGCCCGAGACTATACAGCTCCAATTTAATGGGACACACACACACACACAGGCCGTCTTGTGCTTGCGCGAGCCAGCAAGCGACTGATCGATCATTCATCCAAAAATTGCCTTCCACGTATTTTCCTTTTCGCGAAACTCAACCAGCGGAATTCTCCTTTCTGCAGCGCTCGAGGGGCCGTTCTAAGCGTCGTTTTTTTCCTCTTTATCGCTCGCGAGCGAGAGACAGAGCCAGAGCAGAGCATTAAAGTGGCATTAAGCGAGGAGAGCATCCGACGACGACGACGCGTTAAGCACTCCGAGGTATATATCGTATACGATGCGGGGAAGACGGGAGAGTGTCGCGCTATTATCTCCGCGGCGCAGCGGTGACAACCGACGCCGAGAAGCAATAATCGTAAAAAGTCCACTCTTTATGCTATCGCCGGGGCTAGGCTCTTCGCGGCTTGTGTATATATGCGTGCGCGCACGTAAGACGGTAGCGCAGAAGTCGACGCGCTTCCTCGGCTTGGCATTAATTTCTTTCTTTCGCGTTTACGCGTCGTTAAAGATAGCGGGCTGGCCGACAGGGAAAAAAGAGGTTCGAGAAAAGGCGCGGGAAATTGAAACTAGAATGGGGAATTAGGAGCCGGGATTTTGAGAAACATTGTTAGAGGGAGAAGAAACAGCGCAGGAGAGAAAAAGTCGCTGGGAGAAGAGCGCGAGGATCGAATTTTATATGGAGATTGCAGCCTCTTCCCCGGAGCACTAAACAGAGTTGAGGGCCTCTTAAAATGGCTGTCGTTTATTCGTAAGAGAGGCAGCGCCCGGTATTATTATTACAAAGAGGTGCCTTCCTCTCTCTCTCTCCCTTTCGTTGTGTGTCCCTCGCATAAATAAACCGTAAATCACGGCGCGTCATAAACGTCGAAAAAAACGCTCGGCAGGACGCGCTCGCTCGCTCTGGCCTTTTCTTTCCCGTCGCGCGAATCGTCGCCTAGAAACTCTTTTACGCCCGGACACTGTACACAACTTACTTTTGCGAGGAGAAAAAGAAACGAGCTACCGTGTCTCTTTCTTTGGTCTGTGGTGCCGAGGAGTTACGTAAAAAGACGGATTTGTTTTTCGCGGCGGAAAAAGCGGGCCGTTGATAAAATATATTATCCATTAAAGCGTATTTTTTCCCCATCCCGACGCGTTACAAATTAAATTGCTCCTCGTAAGTCAAGCACAATTAAGGCCAGATGCGGAGAAAGGCTGAGTGTGTGAGTGTGTGTGTGTGAACGATGGAGGAAAATATAAAGCCATAACGGGCGAGGAATTAATCAATCATCCAGCGCGGGACAATGCGTGTTTCTCGCTCTCCTCGCTCTAAACTGCCTAATAGATGTAACGCCTATGAGTTTATTTGAATTTTTACAAATGAAACTTTTCGCCCCGTTGGCGAGGGATCGTCATTAATTACGTTAAACGTCGGCAATTATGAATTTTACAACTCTCTGGTTAAGAGGTGAAATTGTTTTAATGATAGTGATTAAATTGTCTTTCGAGAAAATTGAGCTCGGGGAAAAGATATAATAATTGCTTATTTTTGCTACTCCGGCTATGACAGTACCGATATTCGCTTAAGCCAATCAAGTGGAAACTTCCATAATCAAAATGGCATAATATTACAGTAAAAAATGACTATCAATTAGTTCGTCAATCCATTAATATTCTGACGTTAAGTACAATGAACTATGACTATGACGTTTAGAATTATCCTGATGATAGAACATAATTAATTGTTAACACATGTTATTATACATATCTTATTCCTGGTACTTCGAAAGTTTCAGGAGGTATTTTTATTATTTCGGACATTGAGGAAATAAAACATGCACTTGTGTAAAAGTATCTATTGAGATTCTTGCCGTTTAAATGATGATGATATCTTAGCTAAATGAGTGACTATTTTAGTTTGAAAAACTTTATTACTTTTTTCTTTCAGTGATAAACACTGCATAATGACTTCTTTTTAAACAAAACTATAAATTTTTAATATCAAGCTGATGTTTTTTTTTACTGAGTTGTATGTCAACTTAATTTAAGAAAATATGTTCTGAATTATTATATCTTCCTTAATACAGGAAAAGAAGCAACTGTTTCAAAAAATTATGGAAACAATGCTGGAATAAAGTATTTGTTACAAATACCATTTTGGTTTATTGGTAGAAATTCTAATAGTCGAAATGGCCACGTAACTACCCTGGTAAAAATGAATTCCATTTTAAGGCTAAGTAATACCTTGCAGGGTAGGAAATAGTTAAAAACTAGCTATTTCTAGGCCTCTAGCTATTTTAAATGGTTAAAATTCTACTAGGGTAATAAATGTCGGGACAAAACTGGCCCTTTTGTTCTTTCTTATCCAGTATAAAACGCTTTTTTTTTTAACCGTCCCTTACAATTTCTTGGTCTAAGTTAGTTTAACCTCAAAATCCTAAATTTTTATTCGATTTGTAAACAATATCGGAAACAATTTTATTAAAATTAGAGATTCGTAAAATTGAAAAATTAAAAATTATGATGCAGTAATTTTTTTTGAATCACCCTTAGTAAATATTAGCATAGATCTTTGAAAATTTTTAAGACACATTTGGTCAGGAAACTTAAATGGCGAGCTAATCTGACCATTTCTTATTTAGCACTCTAGTAAAACCAGAGATTCATAAAATTGACAAATAACAGATTATGATATATTGATTGTTTCTGAGTTGTCATTATTAAATGTTAACAGTCATCTATTTTACATTTTTGAGTAAAATTTTGTAACATCTCTCTAACTAATCATTTCCTTATTAAAGAAGAAATAGCTTAAAGTTTAACTAAATAGTAAATGTTAAGAAAAGACTAATAATATGCCAATGTAAAAGTTGCCATTAATTCTATCTATTTCTTGGCTATAAAATACTAAGGAAACTTTAAAAAAAAGCATTGTATGCTAAGTAAGAATAGTAAGAATGACCAATTATACTGGCTTATTTTTGGTCTACTCTACTCTGTAAATTTTAAATACTGGAAATTTACACTTTTTACTCTTTAGTGGAGCATTTTGAACTAAAAATGAGTGAAAATTCACGATAAAGTAGTGAATTTTTACTAT
>UELX01003639.1:0-22215 GCA_900480035.1 Eupelmus urozonus
CATATTATAAAAAGAAACTATTGGGGGTTGATTTTTTTACTTTTGACCTTAAGCTTCTTAATATAGTGGAAGATTAGGAAAAATATAGAAAAATAGCTCTTACTTAAAATATGTGTTATTGACTTTGTTAATTATTTAATATTGAAAAACATATCGTAGAATTTAATTCAAATTTGTGACTTGAGTTTAAATACTCTTTTAGTTAGTAAAAAAAGTAAGTTTTGATAGGTATGCGCGAAATAGCTGCGTGCCTCGCGCAGGCGTTATTTGTCACTGACAAACGTGTGACAAACGACGTTCATGCGAGATACACCTATTTTGCGCACTGATATGGACAATAACCGTGTTTTTACTGTGATTGATTTTATTATCATGGATTTAAAAGAAAATTATTTACATTTAGAAAGAATTATTTTCTACAATATTAATATATCGAATAATCTATCTTCCTTATAATGTCTGACTTTACTTGGCCTTATTCTACTTATTACATAATATTTTGATTTATGATTAAGTTATAAGTTTAAGAATATCGAAAACCGTTAAATAAAAGTAAACAACTGAATAAAAAACATACTAAAAACATAAATATAATACTTATACAACTATTTCCAAATTTTATTAAAAATATAATTAAGTATTAGAAAAAGCTACATCGAAGCACAAACTGTCACAAAATTATTAGAATTATCCCGGCATGATAAATACGACAGATCTACCGTTTAAATGAAGTCTTAACAATCCGCTACCACCTTCAAAAAGCATTAACCGAAAATCCATCAACCATTCCAACCACACAGACATCTCAAAATCACCTATACAAACATCTCCCACCGCCCATCAACATCCACATCTCTCTCCCACAAACCTCCCACGATTTCCTCTAAAGAAACCATCAACCACCCCCGCAGCCCTGTATACACTGCGGCGTCGGCGTTGCGCGGACAGCCCTCCGGAAGTATACATGTAAGCGGCTTGCCGTGGCTGCTCGGCGGTCACAAACGTCGCAGAGAGCCTCGAGCAGCCGGCTCGTGCGGAGGAGATCGCGTGTCGCGCTGCGCGTCCGCCGCCGCCGGTGGCAGTCGTCGACTCCTATCCTGTACTCGAACGAGCTCTGCGAGTCGATAAGCTGAGGCCTATCTGCGGGATTGTCGCGCGCTTAGAGAACTACTGACGATTCTGTGTGTGTCTCTTTGTGGAGAGGAAGTTATTGTTTTTTTTTTCTTTGGATATTTTTTTGGATTTGGTGATCGGTAATGTGTGAGGAACTTGACTGGGCTTGTGTAGAGGACGTGTTAGTTTAAAGTTTCTAGTGTTAATCTTAAATGAAAAGTGAAAAAAATATTTTACTGTGATGAAATTCAGACTTAAATGACAGACATGAAATTACAACTTTTTGAAAAGTTTGCTGTTTGACTTTCAAATAGATTCGGTTGATTTCCCCGATGTCTAAAAAAGATACATAAAATAAAAAATTCCTCTACCCATTCTATAAAGCTATAATACTTCCACAATCCATCAAAAGCTCTAATAAACATCCATTCTCCAACCATGCACTTAATCTCAAGAATAAAACAAAAACCAAGAGCGAACGACAAACCCACGCCATCGCATCAACATGAAGGCAATCTCCACTACCAACAATAACCCCCCGCTCAAGTTCACGTAAAAACACAAAAGAATCCGGGAACAAGACTAAAATGCCGGCTATTTGGTCGTCATCCGAGCGGCCAATTTCCGTGCGAATGGTCTGGGTGGACGGGATCCGTCACGCGATTCTATCACAGGACGATCCCTTCCTGAAAGGCAAGAAAACAAGCAGCTCGCGTCGCCGTCCCCAGACGACAACGGCGGTGAAGGAGAAAAACTACCCCCTCGAGTTTGAGTCCTACAAGCCAGTGAAGAAGCAGACGGATGGTTGTTTCGAAGGTTGCTTCGTTAAGTTGCGTCTGGTGGTGGATAAGAGCGTGGATTCAGAGGCGAGCGCGAGGAGCTTGATCAGGCAGCAATCGGCGCCGATTTGCGCGCGGATTTTTAGGAGCTCGTTGGAGTTTAAGAGGGACGAGTCGTTTGAGAGCGGTAGTAGTGAGGTGAGAATCTATCAGCGTGAGAGTTACGAGAGCAGAGCTGCTTCTAGGGAGAAGAGTGAGGAGATCGTTTTTAAGTTAGAGGAGGAGTCGAATCGTGCCGTCATGCCTCAGCTGAATACACTTTCTGAAAGGGTGCTGCAGTGGCTGGACCTGTCGGGCAAAGTGCACGATTATGAGGAGGTAAAACAAGAATCCGAGGAAGAGAAGCCGCCGATTGTCGTTGCGAAGCATAAACAGTCGAATTTCAAGGAGATGAGCAGCTGCGTAAAAATGGTCCTACCTACGCAGTATATTTTTCTGCAAGAGTCGAAAGTTGCAGATGCAGCACAAGTGAACGAGAAACGATTTTGTAAAACTAAGGGTAAGAAAAACGCAGAGGGAAGGAACTCGGCGCAGTGTCGACAAGTAAGCATTGAAGAAGAGAAGAATGAAGAGAAGAGTCAGATGAGGGAAAAAGAGGATGAGTTTGGAGAGGTGGATGAAAAGGAGACGTGGACTACGCCTGCTGGAAGACCGCAGCTGCATATTTTCATGCCGAGTTTGAAATCTGGGGATATTCAGTGGATGTCGTCTCAAGAGTCGCTTTTTTGCGAGGATGAGGGACTTTGAGAATTATGCATTTTATTGAAGAATATTTCACGGACTTTTTAATAATATATTGTTATTGCTGAAAGACTGTTGTGTTAGCTAAAATTTTGTTACGTTTTTATGCGAAAGTTAATCTTTTATGAATTTGTATGAAGAATTAACTGAATAAAATTTCTACTTATGCAAACGAATATCTGATGAATTAAATTGTTAATAATTAAGTTTGACCTAGCTTAAAACAATTTATCCAACGTTTTTAAAATTTTTTAAATATGTATTCGTAGAATAAGGTTTTTATAATTAATAACTATGACATTTTTATAATACTTAAACATAATTTGAGAATTAAATATTGCAATTATATATCTAAAAGATTTTGTTTGTATCTTTGTAAAAATTTGTTAGTAAAATTTCCGTTTTTTAGAAGATACTCGAATAAAAAAATATTATAAAAAAATCTGGAAGCAGATGTGTAATTTAATTAATGGCATTATTTCGTCACGTTTATGAAAATATGTGACCGGTACCTGTAAGTGATATCGCCTCAGTTCACGCACCTTTTTATCGCACTATTTTTAGGGTATATTCATTTATTCATCAACAAAAACTTGTTTTTTATTTTATTTTTATTGAATAATACATACATTATTTATCTTAACTAAATCTATTATATAGAAGTTTATATTAACGACGCGACTACACCGATATAAAAAAAAATTATTTAAAATTTATATGAATGAAAATAAATTATTCTTTTATGAAAAAAGTTAATTTATTTTAAAAAAACTTTATACATAAAAATTAAAATTTTGTAAAAACCACTTTAATAAGAAAAGTTAAAATTTGATTTAATAAAATATCATATCAACAAAAATAATTCACGACATGCCTTCGTGTGTAACGAATAAATTAAAGATTTTACGGTAACATGCAAAAGCTATCTACGAAAATCATAAAGCCAACACGTTAGTGGCAATTTGTGCAGAAAATAGTAGTCTCGTGTTGGCGCAGTCGCGCTCAAACGGTAATCAGATGAGAATAACGTGAAAGAATCCACTGTCAATTCTTTGAACATCGCCGACTCTAATAGACATTGCACTAGCATTTACCACACGCAAACATTTTATTTCCTAATTTATTTTTATCTTCTATTTGCGTTTTAAAACGTTATTTCAAGCTTGAAATAGCATATTATGTCTCTTTACACATTGCAGCAGCATAAAATTTATACTGCGAAAAATTATGTATTTATACTTCAAGGAAATTACCCTGCGCTTGTTAATAGTGATGAAATAACTTTGAAAAATGATAAATTCTATTACTATGCCTATATTTGAATTAATTTTAAAATCTATCGTTTTAGCAAGATAACAACTAAAAATAAACTTTAAAATTTATATGGTTGCTGTATTCATGCAGTATTAATTTGGTTACTGTTGGACCTTCTCAAGAATTCATGCCATTTTACGACTACATTTACTTAACTTCTATGCAATAATTCGTACCAAATACTAAACTCGAGGAATTCTAGCTGTTCAACTATTTCAATCAAATACTCTGTGTAGATTAGAACGATTTATAAATTCTGTTTCTTATTTGATACATGCAGTATGTATAAATAATGCAAAGTGCAATTTTACACGATGGAGTTTTATAACTACATTAAGTAAAAGATTTGCTCTGTGTAACTTATTTATAAAATGTATTCTTTTACAAACTTTTTAAATTATACACTATCTCCAGAGTGACACTACTATATCTATACGGGGATTCAGTTGCGATCAACCACTCGAGATAAGAACAATTCAATTCAAACTTTCCGATGGAAATGATCCTACATTCTCGAGGCTCTCGTGTCGAACGGTAGTTAACTCGCGGGTTTATTTCGCGGCGTGAATAGCAAATTCCGCTGTTAATCACTTTCAAAAACTATTTCTAGCGGAATACCAACGTAATTTCTCTTTTTAAGGTTCTTATATGCGTGTTATTGCAATAGTCTTAATCCTCACTTTGCTAGATTACATCTCTTGTAAGTGTATTTCCAAGCAAAAGCTAATTAAAACTTCATTTAAGTGCCGAACTTTTTATGCCATAAATAAGGGAGATTACGTAAAGTGCAACTTTTTTATTTTAAAGGTTTAAAAATTAAATGATATTGAGAAAGTACAGAGAGTTATGGCAAACATTAGCTAAAATAAAAAAAGTTTCGTACTTTATGATTGTATAAGTTAAATTATTAAACTCTACTGCATTGAAACAAAATTCTGCCATTGTAATTAATAGAACGTTACTAAAATTTATTGCAGCTGCGCAAATTTAATTCTTTATTATAGTACAAGAAATTTTGTGTAAAAATCAAAAGTAAATTTATTTTATTGAAATTGGAAAATGAATCTCGAAAAACATTTATTTTAACAAATTTTATCATTTACTTAACAAGAAATAATGGTTTCTATTTAACAGCACTATGTAAACATACTGATATTATTTTGATGACAATTAGAACATTTAGAAAAATTTCTAGTACTAATAATTAGAGCTAATATGAATTCTAGTAAAAGAATTCTAGTAAAGTTTTTGTAATTATAACAAGAATTTTGGGTCAATATAAGAATGAATAAAAATGAATTTTTAATTTACTATTTCAAATGGAAAATGTCTTCTTTGATTTAATATATTCCTTATATATTATTTATAATAATAAGATATAATATAAAATAAGTTTAACTGAAGGAATCAATTAATTTTTCAGTCAAGATACTATTATTATTTTATTTTCTATTTACTTGATTTCCAAATTCTAAATTCACCTCAGAGTAGTGGTTGCATGTAGTTTTGAGATTAATCCACAAAAGATCATGACATCTCGACCGCATCTCTTTGACTAGCTTTGAGGTAACAAAAGCTATTAAAACTGTTATTTGAGTGACAGCTTACTAAACCCGTATAATAGAACTCGTTTCTTGAAATTCAATTTTATTGCAGTATAACAATTTATTAAAAAACCATTTAGAATAGATGTTTTTAAAAATGTTAACTAAAATTGTAGATAGAAAAATTGAAACTCAATTTAAGTTTCCTATAATAAGTTTTTCATTATTAATAAATTCAGAATTTGTTATTATCAATAATACTATTAAAAAAATACTAATCGTTTTGAGATTTTCTAATATAAATTTTGTTTTTCTTTATAAATTAGTTTTCTCTTCACATTTTTGCAATATGCCAAATTTTTATTCAAATTCCATTGACGTTTGGTATAAATAACATTTGTTGGAAATAACTACGACTTTTACCTTCTTACACATGCCTATTAAAGTTTTAATCCCAATTTTTTGAAATTCCACGCGTAAAAAAGTTAAAGCTGTATTAAAATGAATAGCTTGTTTAAAAAAATTCAGAATAGCAAAGTTTTACAAGCACAGTGATCACACCAAGTACGTTATTCAATTCCACCAGCAAAATTCAAAAATATTTCTACATTTATTTATCGATTGAGAACTCATATAAAAGTATAATACTCGTTCTTTTTTAGGAGCAGCTGACTGCTTTGAAGGGTATAGCTCCCCATGTGGACGGGGCGACCTTGTCCCAATTATTATCCTGCTGTCACGCCCTAGTCACGGAGGAGGCAGTCTCCCTAGGTCTTCCCGATTTCCCCCTAGATAATTTATCATCGGCTGCGATTATACTGGTACGACTAGTTCAGCTTTGTTACGTTTTCTTTCTTTTTTTATCATGAAAATCATATTTTTATGTTATATACTTTCATGCTTATTTTGTTTTAGGAAAATTTTCCAAATTTGCCGATATACGAAGTGTTTTATAGATTTTATCCGTATAAGCTATTTTTGAATCAAGAGGGTAGGAATGCTGTGGAAGATATACTTAAGACCTTTGGTGTTTTGGATAATAAAGCGTTGAAGGACGCTTCTACAAATAAATTTTCTGTTAAAAATGTAAATAAATCGGAAGATTTTTCGGAAGTTACAATTAATTATAATGGAAACGAATCTTCTGTAATCAAGGTATATTATATTATAATTTTTAAGAATATTTAAATGTTTTATTTTATTTTTTCATGCCTCTTTATGTTTTTGTTATAAATAGATTCCTCACGGACTGGGAACGTTACCGAAGGCTTCTGAATCTCCGTATGTAGAAACAAATTATCAAAATTCTTTAATAGCACAAATGATGCAGTCTCAGTCTGGTTTGGATTTGTGCCTTATTGGACCAAAGGGATGTGGCAAATCTATTACAATTCAAAGGTTAGCCGAATTATTAAATTATCAAGTGGAGCCTATAATACTGTACCAGGTAAACCAAATTCATAAAATCACATCATCTATTTAAATACTAATTAGTAATCAAATACTTAAATAATTGCATAATATAATTTTTGTATACGTAATATCTAATGTTGATTTTACTATACTAGGATATGACATCCAGGGATTTAATTCAATATAGGACGACCTTGCTTAACGGCGATACAGTCTGGAAAGATTCACCTTTAGTTACTGCTGCATTAGAAGGAAAATTAGCTTTACTTGATGGAATCCATAGAGTTCATCCAAGCACATTGGCTGTGATTTATAGGTATTTAATTTATTTCTCTCTTGATTTATGAAAATTATTTTCAATAGTATAGTAATTTATATAAAATATTCACGTTATTTTAGATTAGTTCACGATCGAGAATTGCAGTTGCATGACGGAAAACGGCTTCTGCGGGCAGACCGTTACGAAGAAATAAAGTCTGAATCCAATAAATCCGATGATGACATGAAAAAATCCGGTGTACATAAAATTCATCCAGCATTCAGAATCTTAGCTATAGCGGAGCCTCCATTGCTAAATAGCACGACAGGTCAATGGCTGAATTCTGAACTTTTAAATTTGTTCCTCTTTCACGAAATGAGACCTCTAGAAAAAAATGAAGAATTGCATATCATTAAAGAAAAGGTAAATTACTGAATAGTTTTCTCGTTATAAGTAAAACCTTATTTAATAATATTAATCTAAATATTAATAAACTTTATATCTTATTTCAGTATGGAGAACCAAAAGAAGCTCTATTAAATATTATCGAATTAGCCCATTATTTAAGATCATCAAATGATCCAACCTTGCAAGCTGTGGCAAATTCTCTAAGTACGAGACAATTACTAAGGATAGCCGCAAGAATGCAAAAATTCCCAAACGATGATGCATACGACGCCGTTCATCGAGCTTGTCTTGCAAGATTTTTACCTGCTATTCCCAAGCAAGCTCTTAATGATTCATTAAATAAGTTTAAAATTTTCCCGAAAAAGGATGATCTGCATAAAAATATTCAGTGCACTGTAAACGAGGATACGGTTACTATTGGTAAAACAACGGTTTCTCGTTACAAGACAACTGCATTGACGAAAGTTCCGGATATTTTGTTTTACGACGTACCACAGCATCTTGTTTTGTTAGAAATTTTGTTACAAGATTTCACACTTGGGCAGAATCTTCTTCTTGTCGGAAATCAAGGTGTTGGTAAAAACAAAATTGTCGATCGATTACTTCAAATACTCAACAGACCTAGGGAGTACATACAGTTACATCGAGATACGACTGTTCAAACTTTGACAGTTCAGCCGATGGTGAGAGACGGAGTTGTTGTATATGAAGATTCTCCACTTGTACAAGCAGTTAAACTAGGCCATGTACTTATGGTTGACGAAGCTGACAAAGCGCCTACTCATGTCACTTGTATACTAAAGGTATATTATAATTTAAGTAATTATTAAATAAATAAAATACATAAATGAAACTACGAATATTAATTAATTTTAAATTTTAGACTTTGGTAGAATCTGGAGAAATGATATTATCCGATGGAAGACGAATAGTGCCTTCATTACAAAGTGACAAGCACAATCCAGATATTATTCCGATGCACCCTGATTTTAGAATAATCGTATTAGCAAATAGACCCGGATTTCCTTTCTTAGGAAACGATTTCTTTGGAGCTATTGGAGATTTGTTCAGTACCCACTCTGTTGATAATCCAAGTGTTGAAAATGAAATTCAATTATTAAAGCAGTACGGTCCAGATGTTGATGAAAAAATGGTGTACAAACTTGTGAAAGCTTTCGGCGAATTAAGGAGTATGGCTGACCAAGGTTTAGTTTCTTACCCATATTCTACCAGAGAAGTTGTAAATATTGTTAAACATCTACAGGTAAAATATTTTTTTTAGGTATAATTGTTATATTAAATTAAATCAGAGAATAACTTTTAATTTTTTTCTTAGAAATTCCCTAATGAATCGCTGGGTACGGTTGTAAGAAATGTTTTTGATTTCGATCGATATTCTCAAGAAGTTTTTGATACTCTTATTGAAGTTCTTCATAAACACGGCATTCCCATAGGTACTACTCCGAAGAACGTAGCTTTAGCGAAAGAGTAAGAGCGTTTATAACAGATTGTAATATATTGAGCATTTATTTTTAATAAAATATTTAAAGTAATATGATTGTTTTTTTATTTTCCTTACAGACTTCCTTTACCGGATTTAAAACTTTGTAGTACTTGGGATGTTAGAGGTAAATGCCAAACTATACCGATTCAAGAACGATCCTTCAAATACAAGCCGATTTCCTCCCCGGGACAAAGAACTGTTAGTTTAGATAAAGTTGAAGCTAGATCGGCATGGTTTACAGAATTAGAAAGTTATTGGAACCTTCCTATAAGTGAAACTGGAACTGTGGCAGCATTATCCCTTAGTCCAGGATTAAAAGGGGATGGGACTGATGATAAAATTCGGGTTCTTACTTCAAATCCACTGTCGATATTTAATATGTCTGTAGATTCTGAAAATGTACAAGAAATAAGTATTCAAGGTTTAATAACACCAGTAAGAGGCGATAAACCTTATTATAGTCTTTCCAATGATAGAAATGGAAATATTTTAGTGCACGAAGAAACAGTAAGTATTTATTTATAAAATTAATATTCAGAAAAATCAAGAAATTAAATAATTATTAAATTATTACTTGCAGTCGAATTCTTTGCTTTCAATAGATCCATTTAATGGAACTGTAAATAGTTTTCAACTATCATCGATGTTTGACTCTGCAAGTGAAACAATATCTAAGGTTTTGGGAAACAGAAATTTCATTTGGAAGCTAAAAACTGATTTAATTATTCCGAATAATCAATTGGTTATCTTTAGTCTTAATAATGATAAGATTGAAGTTATAGACTTAGAAAACATGAGTGCCTTCACAATGACGCTTCCATTTGAAATTGAATCTTTACTCCTTGCTTCATCTGATAGATGGCTTATACAAAATACTTTGCAAGAAAAGTTTATACTTCAGAAGAGTTTACCAACAAGCCCGTGTCCAAATATTTTAAGAAAAATTGATCAAAATGATTCTGGACCACATAGATTAGGATCTTTACAGAAGTGCAGCAATAGCAGTTTATCGAGTGAAATGCTCAGCAAAGCATTAAATCAAAAAATAGATTCTCCAAACAGAATCATTGCTTCAAATAACTCTTATGCCAGCATTATAGTTGGGTTCCCAGAGCTGGATAGCGCGAATGAAGTTTTCACATTTCCAAGAAATGAAAGAGTAAATAGTTTTATTGAGCCTATAATAATGCCACAGGGTTATATCATTAGAACAGTATCACCGTCAAATGTTCCGTCCTCGGCTCTTTATGAAGGAAAACCTCATCCTGGTTCGTCTGGCTATTTTGAAATTGCAGATCCTATTCAAAAGAAATTACGTTATATTCCCATACCTGCGTAAGTTCTCATTTTGTATTTTAATCATTAGTTAATTAAAAATATGGATAAGAAGTAATTGATTTTAATTTGTGTATTCTGGTTGCAGACCAACAAAAATGTCTCCATTAACTCAGTGGCTGTATGATAGAGAACCACCAATTTACGCTGCTGTTACTTCGAATCAAGGTTTAGTAACTGTAGATGCTGGAGGATGCGTAAGATTATGGGAAACTTCTTTGGTTAATATAGAAAAGTCGCTAGGTGCTTGGAGAAAAATGGTAGGTGCAGATGGAGAAAGATTACAAATTACAAAAGAACGATATTCAGGTCTTGATGTAAACTCACCAAAACACGGAAAAATTGATCCTAAAAATGAACCACATGTCGGAGGAAATACTTGGGCGGGTGGAACTGGCGGTAAGTATATTAAAAAGAAATGAAAACTTCTAAAAACGTATTCTTAACTGAAAAGAATCAGAGTTAAACTTTTAAAACTTTTATCCTGATATTGTAGGTAGAGATACTGCTGGTTTAGGTGGAAAAGGTGGGCCATATCGTTTAGATGCTGGACATACAGTGCATCAGCTAAGCGACGAAGAAAAAAATGCTGTGCCTGATCACGTTAAGAAGGCAGCTAGAGAAATGGGTTTAAGGGCTTTTAAACAACGATTAAAAGATATACGTATGAATGAATATGATCATGAAATGTATAGTCAATTTAGTAATGCAGTTCAAAAAGAAGTGCAAGCGATACGAGTTATTTTAGGAAGCTTGCAAGCAAAAAGTAACGAGCGTCAGTGGTGTAGACATCAAACATCTGGAGAATTAGACGACACCAAATTAATAGAAGGTTTGACCGGAGAGAAAACCATTTACAGACGACGAGCTGAAAAAGAGCCTGAAATTGGCGCGCCGCAATTAAAACCTAAACGTTGAAAGCTTGTTGTCGATGTATCTGGTAGTATGTACAGATTTAATAGCTACGATGGACGATTGGATAGAGAAATGGAAGCTTGCGTTATGGTAATGGAAGCTTTCAGCGGATACGAGAATAAATTTAAATACGACATAGTTGGTCATTCTGGTGACGACTATCGAATTTCATTTGTTGATCAAAATCAACCCCCTACCAACAATAAGCAAAGATTAGAAGTGGTTAAAGTAAGTTTAGAAAAAATTCAATTTATTTAAAATATTTTTCAGTAATTTAATTATTTATACCTAAACAAATACTTAAATGTTACTTACATCGACAAAAAGTTAAAGTAAATATTATTTTGTTTGATTAGACAATGCACGCGCATTCTCAATTCTGTTTGTCCGGCGATTATACTTTAGAAGCTACTCAGCATGCCATATCTAGTTTAGCAAAAGAAGATTCAGATGAATCAATTGTTGTGGTGCTCTCTGATGCGAATTTACAACGTTACGGGATTCGACCAGAGGTATTTGCAAAGGTTTTAATGTCTAACCCAGATGTTAACGCTTATGCTATTTTTATTGGGTCATTAGGCGACCAAGCAGTGAGGTAACACTTTTTTATTACAAAATAAATAAAATATTATAATAATTTTTAAAAGTACGTACATAGATTTTTTATTTTTTGCATAAACTATTTCAGGTTGACAAAGAAAATGCCTGTGGGAAAAGCATTTGTGTGTATGGATTTGAAGAATATTCCTCGAATTTTGCAACAAATATTTACTGCTTCAGTACTCAGTACTACGCGTTCTAGTTAAATGATGTGTCAATAAATAAGAATTTATGTACATAAAAAATAAGTATTTGTATATTATAATGTATATAAATAGACTTTTTACGTGTCTTAAATGTATATAGCATTTAATAAATATTTTTTCATATTTATTTTACCTATTTATTACTAACCAGTTAAATTATACATTGATGCATACAATAGATTTATATAAATCTGCAAAGATGGAGCATTAAGTAAATTAGTAATATGATTATTTTGTTTAAAAAAAAATATTACGTTGAAAATGGAATTATAATTTGATAAATCAATTTATAAATTATTCCAACGACAATAATGAGTAATTTTTATCGTTTATTGTGGTTTTATTATATCTTTGGTAATCATTATTTCGTAATAAGTAGCAAAGAGCAAAATAGTTGATTGATCAAAAACAAGCGTACGCTGCTATTCGAGTCGAGTGCATTGAATGGAAGTTCTTGCACTAGGTGACCCTTCTTTGCTGTTTTAGTGGTATATTGCGCTTTTAGGAAAGAAAAGAATTGGCTTACAGTTTAGAATACGCATTAAATAATTTTCAACTCAGATGACAACCACTTACTTTAAGGTGACTAATTAGAAATATAAATACTAATCCTCATGATCCATGTACTAGTTTCAAACAGTATACCCGACCGAAAATACTTTTTTTGTATTTCTAAGTCTAAAGTAATAATGATAATTTTGGTCTATATACTTAGTGAAAAATTTATTTTATTTTATATCATTTTTGAAAGTTTCAATTATATTTTTAATTTTTCGATTAAATGCATACTGTATAAAATATGATTATATCGTACTAAATAATAAAATTTTTAATTTAATCCCTTCCTTGGTTACAAATAAGGGATATTTTCGTAAACGTGTATAGAAAAGCCTTCTTTCTTTACAACACGTGCAAAATCGAAAATCCTGAGGGTTTTTGCTCTGGTAGAAATGATTCTATTTAATGGCTAGTTAATCTTTAGTAAAAATGGATTCAATACTATTTTTTGACCTATCAACATTTGAAATGGATAAATTTTCACCTGGTTATCGGATCGGACATTTCCAGTCCTATTCACTCCGATAAAACTGAAAATTTTACTTACTCCATAGACAACAAATCCATAATTAAAGTCATTTTCAAAAAGTATTTTGATATAAAAATTTTTCAAAATTTTGCAAATATTTATATATTTACAACTTTACTTATTTGATACATTTCAATTCTCTTTTATTATCTAATTATTGGGTATAATAGATGTTATTGAAACTTCTCTATACTCACTCTTATTAAAAAAGAGAATATGGAAAAAAGGGTTTTTCAATCTTAATAATAATTTAAGCATTCGGGATATAATCTCAAATCTGCCTTATGAATACCTGATTATACCATCTTCCCAATTACTCATAATGAACACGTTAGAGAAAATTATGTATTCTGTTGTTGTAAATTATGTATATAGTTCTTGCGTAAAATTTGTATAATTTTAGTCGAGAAATACCATTAAACACAATACGATAGCTGATTTTCACTCGATCAAATATAAACAGATGATAGGAGTTTAACTTAGAACCAATTTTTAACCATAACTAGTAAAAACTATGTGAAAAATTTCATTATTGACGCTTCTCAATAATTACGTATAATATATTTTTTAACTATTTTTTTCATAACTGAAAATCTTTAGTTATCTATTCTATGAGAAAATTTAGTTATTTAGATATTTCAATAATTTTTAAGTATAATAAAATTTTGACAGGTATATTGCTACTAAGGTATCTTCTTAATTAAATTTTTAAAAGGAAAGAAAATTCTTTTTACAATGCTGTATACAATAGAAAGTGTTTAAAAACTCAATTATCGAAAAACTATTCCATAACATTCTTCCTTCCTCTTATATATTTGCTACTATATTTAGAAAGAATAATTCGGAAGTCTTTGTATTTTACGAGACATTTTTGTCTGTACGAAATGCCAAAGTAGAGGAAAAAAATAACCTAGAGCTTTAAAAAGGACTTGAGTAGTCATTTCTGTAATTTAAATCTCTATTTTGTTATTACAAATTTACAAATAAATTTTATGTTTGATAAAAATTAAGAATTATAAGTGAAATAAGATTCAATAATTTGTTCTTTAGATGAAGCTTATTATTATCAGTAATTTAACTATTCTTTAAAATAGGAAGTATATTTAAAGTTAATTAGTAAATAATTCTCGTAAAAAATAATATAAAATTTTGGTTTTTTATTATTAATAGTTTTACTTTCGATGATCGATTTCGTAAATTGTTTTTCGAACACCGGCCTTTTTCTACTTGCTTAAGTAGAAACAGACGTGCACGTTAAGACGGGCGTGGTATTTGTAGTATCAGTATTGTTTTCAAATTACAATACTGTATTAAATTTCCTTTTATACATACTTCTTATAGAAATTCGGTTACAAAAAATCAATTTCATTTGATACAAAAAAACTCAAGAAGATAAAGTGTTCTAATTACATTAAATTTCTAATTATACAATCCTCCTAATATTTCTAAAATCTGATCTTTTTAAAATCAGCAATATGATTATTTTTCTAATTTCCACACAAAACAAATAAACTCGAAAGTAAATCTCATTTCAGATACTTCAAACTGATAAAGACAAAGTTCTCAAAACTTATCAAAACTATTCAATCAACAACACCTCCCCTGAAACAATCACTTTCCAACCTCTGCCCAGAAACAAAAGCCCAGCGCAACTCGGCACTATCTCAGCGAAAAAGAAAAAAAGCCAAGCAGCCCACTTATCCTAACAAAGCGCAAGCGACACATAAGCCCAGCTTTCCTCCCAGCGTTAAACAATACCGGCTCGGCAAAACAGCCGGCAAACACGCTTGACACGCCGCGCGGCTCATTTTCCCTCTCTCCCTCCTCGCGTGTAAAGCTGTCGCCAGGCGGTCCGCTGTATACCTCGCGCATCCCGAAACTATAAGTAGAAACAGACCGACCTGTACAGCCGCCCCAACGGTGGGTGGCCTTCCAGAGCGCCCGCACTGTGTCACAGGCGCGCGCGCGCGCAGCGAAATTCCCCTAAGTAGTATGAGTCAGCCTGAGCGCGGGCTGGCAGTAGGCAAACTCTCTCTCTCTCTCTCTCTCTCTCTCTCTCGTCCCTTTGGCGCTGCCGGCGCGCACCAGGCAACAGCCACCTCCTCCTCACCCTCCTCCTGGCAGAGCCACCCTCTCCGTTCGATCGGTTTCCACGGCCTCCCGCGCGCCACCGTGTGCATGCCCTCACTCAGAGAGACACACCGAGGGGGCGCGCACCCTGCATCAGCAGCAGCAGCAGCAGCAGCCCCTCGTGCCAGAGAGAGCCGGCTCTCTTTCTCCTCAGTCGGACAACGGCCGTTGAATGGAGCGGGTCTGGAGGCGCGTGCAGAGTGCCGGTCGCCGCGGCGCTGCTGCCACTGGGACGGCCAGCAAGAGCAAGCCCAGCGCCGCTGCAGCATCCAACAGCCCCCAGCAGCAGCAGCAGCAGCACGTGGCAGAACAGCAGCAGCCGGAGCAGTTAAGGGGAAGCCAGCAGAAGAGGAAGAGCAGGGGTCCTCAGACGATAGTGTGCGGCTGCCAGGTGCAGCCCTGCCCCGTGCATCCGGTTATCATCAGGGTGCGCAGGAGCCAGAGGCCCCCGCCGCCTAATTGCGACTGTCCACAGGATAAGCAGCCGTGTCCCCACGCCGCCAGGCCAGCTGGACCGAGACGACTGAGGAGGTAGTCATGGCTGAATCATATGGGATATATTTACGCGGATGATTCACGCGCGGCCTGCTGTTTTTTATTGAGATTGTTTCCCTTCTGCGCGCGCGCGCGCGCGCGATGCTCCTTTGCGCGCACATCTGTTTTTATTTGCAGGTGGTTCGGGGAGTGTGTTTGGTTAATGGTTGGGTCACGTGCTCGAAAATGGCATGTGCTCGGTTGTGTGTGAGGTGCTTTTTTATTATCTATGTGATGGTTTTTGAGTGTGGTTGAGTGTAATGATGTGCGATTGTGGAGGCGCTGGATCGTGAAGTGCTCTGAGTGCGCTGTGATTACGATTGAAGCTTTGACAAGAAGGCTGATTTGAATAGCTGTCGTTTGGTGCCATTATTAAACTGTTTTTATTCCTTAATTTCTGGGATTAGAGGAAGAGTTTTACGGCATTTGAAAATTGATTAATTTTGATGAGTTTTAGAAAGAAATTTGATCCAAGGTTATCCTTTGTCATTTTATATTAAACGATCAGTAGGTCAATCTTCTACCCTTAGCCATCATTCAAAGAATTAAGGGGGAGCCGTGATAGATTGGATTTTCTTCATTATACTTTCTTGATAATGCCTGTCATGTCGTTTATCAGAATTAATTTATAATAGAAGCAAATAAATAAATAACTTTAGGGTACTTTACGAAAAATCATGAATTTATATTGATTTTGGGGCTCTCTTGTTAAGGAAATCGATTTGACGGAATGTAAACATGTCTAACTTTACGGAGCTTTCAAAATGCCGATGATCAAATGCCATCTGTTGCAGTATATTTTTTATTAGATTTTCAATCTTAAAGCAATCGAAAAATTTTATTACAATTGCAATAAATAAAACTTGTCAAAAGTATTTTAACCCTTAAAACATAACAAAAGCAAATTTTCTTGCTGTAGTAACAAGAAAGTAAATAATATATATTCTAAAAGTATAATTTAAATAACTAATTTCCTTACAAATTTGATACTTCAGTTATACTGATATAACTGAAAACTCGGAGAGATTAAATTTGTCAAAATCAAATACAAAAACAAAGAACAATCATTTCTTCATGTACTACGGTAACATATTAATAGTAATATAGTAATAAAATACAATTTGAACATCAACCTTATTAGAATTACAAGCAATTCTCTTCAATTAGATAAATTGATACAAGGAACAATCTTTTTCTGATAATATTGACATTATAATGTGTAGATAATTTTTGTAATACATTTTTAGTAATTGCTCATTTTGTAGAGTTATTTCGACATACTTTAATAGCTAATAAAATTAATATCACCATTATCTAGTGTTTAAGAATCCACTACCAAAACAAAAGTTTTATTTAAAGTGATTCTTTATGGTCTGCTGCGTTTGTAATTTAATTTCTTTTATGATTACTATTAAACATATTTAATTATTCTACCATCAAGGCTGTTCTTTCGATCTTTTTCTAAAATAAATAACAAGATAAGACAATTATGCAAAAGTAAATCAAATATTTTTCTTATTTAAAAGCTCTTACAAACATCTAACCTCATAATAACTCTTATAAACATCTTTACTTGTACCAATAATTATACGAATTAACATAACAAAGAATATTTATCAGAGACATTTGTTCTATGAAAAACTATTTGTTATTTCAATAATTAAAACTAAGAAGGTTGTTGACCTTAAAATTAAAAATGACCAGAATTTATCTATTATTTTTTTATATTACTACTTTAGCCTTTTCAGCTTTCTGATAATTACTACCTTTATTTAATACACAAAAATGATTTAATTTAAACCTTTCTTTCACAAACTTTTACAGAAGTAAAAATTGGTTATTAAGTATTAACTAAAGTAATTAAAAAATTAAGTAACTAAGAATAAAGTATTTGATTTCAATAACAAGAAACAAATGTACTTTTAATATTTTAAATAACCATTTACGAATATTGAGAACATTTTGAGTGCCCTCAAAATTAAGAAAGTTTTAGTTGACCTGCTACAGTGACCTGGTTCTAACATATCCGAGTAAAAATTCAAAAAATAAGAATTTTTGTATTGCAAACATTTGCAGGAAATTGTAAACTGCACAAAATATAGCTTAATTATTTCAATTATTAAATTATTGATATCTGAAATTTAATATTATATTAATTTAACAACGCACATAATATAAATAGTCAAATTTTATTAAATCAATTAAAATTCATTTAAAGTTACAAAAAACTTGTAGTAATTGCGATTAAGAACAGTTAATTTATTGCTTTATAAATAAAAAGTTGGAGAAAGGTTTTGAAGAAAAATTTTTCTATTTCAATACGGTAAATTGTGCAGTTTACTCAATTTGTGTAACAAAAGAGTTTTTGAACTTATTCTTCAGAAAGTAGGTCGCGAAATAATTTCAACCAAGAAATATCTATGGTGATTCAAAGAATGGACAAACTCAGAGGCTTTACTAGAAAAGTAAATCTGAAGTTTTAACTCGTAATCCTATATGGTGTTTTATTCATAAATTATGCAGCATTAAAAGCTTTGGAAATTATATTATATTATTACATTTACCACCTAAAATGTTAAATTCAGATTAAATTTTGCAATATACAATAGATTACTTAGTAACGTGTAAACATGAAACTTTACTCTGTTATATGCAATAAAAAGCATAAATACTTTACACATTTTTTTCAATTAGTAAAATTTATGTTCGTTTCGCGCGTTTAATTTTACTATGCCATAAATTAATACTATTTTCGAAGTGTGCATCTTTCTTTAAATAACATTCTTTTTTAAAATACTTAAATATTAATTATATAAAGCTACAAATTGCGATACATTTAAAATTTTGATAATTTTGATAACATCAAATAATAATCATATTTAAATTTAAAAATAAGTATTTATTAAAACCTTATTTATTAAACCTGATCAATAATATTCGTTATTTAAAATACATATTTATTAAGTTATGTAATAATAATCTAAAAACTAAAAATCTTTAAATATAGAAGATTTCTACACCTTTTGTACATAAAAAAACAAAACAATTCTTGACTTAACTTTTAAGCTATCATGTTAACTATTTTCTGTGTTATAAAATAAGTTTATAACAATATAAAATGAGATTTTCAATATAACAAATCTACAACAGATTAATTCCTAACCCATCATTGCTTCAAGTATAAAGTGTCCCAGGGGCGTAAAGATGAACTAATACGTGCCGAAGGCTGATGTATAGTGCTAAGAGATGTATATACAACCAGATAAGTTTGAATAAATACATGAAATACAAAACGTACGATGTTCAGCATAGGTTAGATGATTTTTTCATTTTGCATTTTGCATAATAATTCTTACATATTAAAATGTATTAAGATAAATAAGTAGTTAATTTTGAATAAGATGTTTTAAAATTTTTTTTTTTACCAATTTTTATGATGAAAATAAAAGCAGTTTAATAAATATACTTCTTTAGTTATAAGGTTTATTAACAAAATAGTAACTCGTAAAGTGTGTAAATAAGAAAACAAAGTTTTTTTCAAATACATATTTTATTTTTCAAAATCATACTTTCCGAACTTTATACGGGAAAAATATTACACGCAACACGTGTGCTCAGGTGATCTTGAGGTCGTGTGATTGCTACCCTCGCTTCGCTCTAACGATAAACTTTCTACTCATCTTCAATAACTAGTTTCGTATGATATCAATTTTAGTTTTTGTAACATATTAAGCAAACAAATTTTTTGTTTACTTTTATTCGATTTTAGAGATTGTGTTGTTGTTTTCAATCGGTAAGAAAGTATTGCTATCGCCCGATTTTGTTGACAAAAAGTTGTGACTATTTTTTTGTAGCTCACTGTTTTTCTTATTTGCCTTTAGATTTGTTTTTTTCTTTAGTTTATTTGTTTTCTGCTGGTTGAAAAAGTATATTGAGAAGTTACTTTTATATATACTTCAACTTCAAGAGTTCGTCTATGCAATCATCCTAAAACTATAGAAGACTAGACACTCCACTCAAAGTGCAGTTATTTCCTAGTCGAATTAAATGACTTAACAAATATATTGAGTTATTATTAATAATTAATACTAAAAATATTATATTTTTTAATATTGAAGCTTGTATGGAGCTCTATTGTTACAAAAAATTCAATCTTTTTAAATTTTGATGTAATAATACTGTGTATCAAACACTAACAATACTTCCAGCTCAGTTCTGCTTGTTTACATGACCCATATTTCCAGGCGCATTAATATTTGCGCCTATACAAACACAAACATCTTGTTTACGCTTAAAATTAAAATTTCTATTAATCTTCTCCCAAATACATTTCTCACGATCTACCCCACGCAATAAACCCAATCAACAAATCCGCAATAACTATTCAGCCTCTAAACAATAGCGTTACCTCGTCGAAACTCCCAACGCATCACAGCATCAAATACGAATCAGCCCGCGCAATATAAATTCCATCCCAGTTCCCTAACTAAAAAAAAGCTCGCTTTCTCAAGCAACCTTCACTCACCAGCATCTTTCCAATTCCAGATGCGACTGCACGGAGCGTCCCTGCCGTCACGTGGCGACGAGCACTCGGCGGCGTCCCCAGGGCCTGTCCTCCCTCTTCGCCACCAGCAGCGCCGCCGCTGCCACAGTCCTCCAAGCCGGCACCGGGGCCCATCCCCACTGTCCCCACGGCGACGACGAAGTCTGCGACTGTCAAACTAACGCGCGGCCCTGCCTCCACACTGTCCACAAGAGCGGCAGGCCCCGGCGCGCCGGTGGTGGGGGTAATGGCGCCAACTGCGACTGTCCCAACCAGCCCTGCCAGACGCATCGGGCCCTCGAGGGCCGGATCAAGCGGGTCAAGTGCCGGGTCAGGAGAGCCGGCTGCGCCATGGCCAGATGCACGGCCGAGCTGGCCATGCTCCATTTGCATTGGGAGCTGGCGAGCGAGTGCGCCCCCTGCCGGCCGCGCGCGCTCACCAGGCGGCTCTGCCGGCGCCAGCAGAGCGACAACGAGCTCTACCGCAGCAACAGCTTCAAGTTCGAGAGGTTCGAGAGGAGCAAGGACGAGTGCCCCACGCCGCTGCACAAACAGGTGAGGGATGTGTGGGCTGGTCTCTGTGATGCGCGCGGACGCTTATCGATATATATAGGGAGGGTGGCTAACTTGGACGAGTGTACGGAGCGGTGCAGGTCCGTAGAGCGAACGGCTCTTGGTCGGGGTATTGGAGATTCGGTTGCGAGCGTTGTTGTATATGGAAATCACAAAGGGTCCTTTGGTTCGTCGGAGGATTGTATATACCAGGTGTATACGCTGTGTGCATGGAGTACGCCGCCCTTTATAAATTAAGCGCTTGGGGAAATTTAGATCTTCTAGTGATTCTTTAATTAAACGAGGGATTTATTTTCTATTTTATCTCGTTTTTAATTACTTTTTAAGTAGGTATAGAAATAACATTGGTATTATTTCAAAATGAACGCAAATTAATCGTGAGGTTTGACAACTCAAAGTTCTTCAAGTGATACTAATTTTTACTACCCCTATGCTGTCGTAAATTTACTCACTCCCTTTATCGGCGCCCATATACTGAATAGACTTTATCGTAGATTCAAAAGTTGATGGTAAAGCGATCCGCGTTGAGCTAGTTGGGTGAAGAGTCTTTGTAATAAGGGTGTAAGCAGATTATATCAAGTTTATGAAGAGTGGGTCTAACTATACCTCAAATGCGCTTTATACCTGTAAATATAGATGCACTAGTCTTGTTACTTTACTTATTATGATTGCATTTTGAGATTGCAAGTTTTAATATATTAAATTGTGGAAGTTCATCTCTACCGAAGTATTTTTAACATGTTAAATTAAAAATCTCTTTAATGGAATTAAGTAAGGCTTTAAATAATTATGACTACGATTTTCTTTTAAAGCGATTAACAAGTATTCTAAAAAAATATCGGTTCGAAGTGTCTGGCACAACTCGGTAAATATCTACTTAAATAGATTACATATTATTTTATGCGAGTTGTGAAATATTAGTAAAAATTTAATAGATTTTAAATGAAGTTACACATAAGAGCTAACATATTTCGTATAATAGAACATATTTTATGAAGATAAATTTGATTAAATATTTAATCAAAAGCATTGTTTTACGCATACTATTTAAAAAAGGTGAAAACCAATATTTTAGAAGAATTGTAAAACTAGCTACTTTTCACGGACATTAAATTTTTTTAAATTTTGACAGTAGGAGTTAAAATTACATATTTAAT
>UELX01003640.1:0-22212 GCA_900480035.1 Eupelmus urozonus
ATTATTTTTCGAGGGAATAATATGTCACTTTATGCCCGCTTTTCAGGGCAATAAAGTGGCTTTTACAGTTGAGATGTAGATAAAATTATTTATTTATTTATTTTAAAAATTTTTTTCAAAAATTACGCTATACTGTCGTTTTTAGAAACATTTTTCATACAGAAATATGCATTTTAAAGCGGTAGATTTTACACAAAAAAAATATATTCATACGTAGTTTCAGACGTAGCGCAACGCAAAAAGCACTTGACGTCTCAAGGTATGGAGTCTGTTTATATTTATGTATAAGCTCACGTCCCTACAAAATTTTTCTCATCATTGTATGTTTTTGACCTCTTCTCGCATAAATTTAGTGATTTCGTTAAGAAAAAATACATACTTCGAATCACGTCATTCCAAAGCGAAGCCTTCAAGCAAACAGGTTGATGCTCCAATTCTCAAATGACCGCAGACTTTAAATGAATTAAGTTACGAGAAAGAATCTTAATGATTCATCAGTAAACAATTGAAACTTCGAGAATCAGGTCTGAATTTTTCGACAGATTACAGAACGAACGTAGATAAAAGGCCACTACTTCAATCTTAAATTACCGTAAAACTCGAATCGTAATATTCCATAAACACAACGCCAGACCAAGCACCCAAACACCTACGTCAATAAAAGGCAAAAATACCCAATTTCCCACGCCACCTATATAAAAAGCCGTTTCCACCGAAAATCAATTCTCACGCTTAATTCAACGAAACCATACAGACATCCGCGAGCCTCGACGCTCACTTCGACGCGAGCATAAATTCCACAAAACCCGGCATCTCGCACCTAGCCACACTCCCAGCCAATTTCGCGGGAAGTCCAAAGAACCACGCGAGCCGACAAATTTTCGCGCGCAAAAAGCCGGACTTTGACTCGGCTCTCAAAGAGCCTCTGCGTATATTTGCACGTGAATGAAAAGCAGCGAGAAGCCTTCATTTTTTTCTTATAAAAAAAAATAATGAATATATGCATGCGCTCGCGCGTATCACCTCTAGCTTAAATATTTAACCAACTCCTTGGCGAGCAAACCAGCCTTTGGATTTTTCGTGTTTCTGGGACGACTCGATCGTGACATAACAGGAGGCGCTCGATATTCCATCGATCGATGAATTATGGATCGGCGCGCGTCTGCCACTCTCGATCTTTCTCCACGGGGCCGTCTGTATAGATTAAGCGCCTTTACGAGCGGAGAGAGGCAAGGACGCGTCTTAGGTAATACAGCGCCGCTCTCGAGAATAGCCGCTTCCGTTTCGAGCCGCGCCGATAATTAAGACGGCTTTTCGGCGCGACTTCGGACCTTACCGATAATTATTTACCGGGAATTAATTATTTATCGAGCTGAATCATCATTAAGAACGAAAAAAAAAGCCCGGCGTCTAATGAAAGCCTAAGCCCGAAAAACAAGCCGTAAGTAGAACGAGCCGAGCACGGCAAGACGCATTAGCCGCTCGCGAACTACGTAGCTGTGCTTCCATCTCTCGGCGCTACTATAGGTCAGGAATGCGCTAGTCCCGATGGAGAGTGAAAGGCGCCCGGTGAAAAGCCGATTTTGCAACGGGCGCCGCGATCGCATAACCGTCCCCCCGGCCGGCTGCGTCCTATAAAGCCCGAATATCAAAGGGCCCATTCAGAGAGGCCGGGAAGAGGCTAGCCTATCGGGCCTCTCTTGACATAGTTCATTAAGAGGCCCCCGGCTTCGTAAGCGCACTTTCACCCTGCCCCGGCCACTTTCACTATTGAAAATTAGCCTTGTCACGCGCGTTAAGTGTGACAAGCGGGAGAGCGGCTTCTTCCCCGGCGATTTCGGGAGAGAAAAAAATGAGGGCGAGCGAAGGTCGAGTTTGTGGAGTGCAGGTTAAATACGCCGGGATTTTTTGGAGGGCAGGTGCAGCGGGAGGTGATGCAAGTGTATTGCAGGTCGGGTGTGTGGATATGGCGAGCTGTGAATGTTTTTGCTGGGTGTCGTTGTGAGAATGACACTGGTTCGTTTGTTTGGTTTTTTTTAATGATGCGAGGGATTACGATTGGAATTGTTGTTTTTGTGTGTCATGGGGAGCGAGGTGGGGATGAAAGGAAAACTGGAAACACGCTGTAAACATTGTTTGCGCTTGAAAGTGTTGTTTTAACGCCTTATGCAATAAAAATGAAAACTCATTCAATTATGTAATCGTTCGGTTGAGCTATTGTTTCTGCCAGTCTAAAGAGTGATTTAATAGTTTTTTTTTCGTCCTGTAGAAATGCAGACGCTTGACCGTAAAATATAATATTACGTTGAAACTTAAATTATTAACGACCTCGTTACATACTTTCGCTTACGTTCATTTTTATTAATAGTTAGTTAGTCGCTGTATCGTAGCGCAGCCTTTTTTTCTAAGTTCTCTTATTTCACTTATTTCTTACTGCGTTTAGAGTCACAATGTAAGAAAATACCACATATATAAACTGAAAGAATAATGTCGCTTGAATGGTCTTGATATTTTAATTGTTTCAGACATAATTTTGAATTTTATAGACTTACATGATTCAAGTATTTTAATCCTAAACACGGTATAATTCCAGAGACTGACAATTTAAGAGGCCTTTGGCATCTGAAAATTATTATAGTTTTGGCGAGTGTCAATTTGGGTGAGTGCATATACCAATTGGATGAGTATACTGCTAATCCTAAATCATGGCCCTAGAATGACTTACTTAGATTATAATTTAAAAGTCAATTAAATTTAATAAAATATTTGACTTTTTTAAGAACATCTTACCAATGCTGTCATATTTTCAGCACAGTAGGCGTAAACGAATACTCTTATCATGCCCACAATAAATATCCAAATAAATGTCACTTGCATTATCGAAGATGCTGATGTCTGATTAAAAATAAATTTTGCACTGTGTATATTGTTTTTATTTCCGCGTTTCTAATACTTACAGTGATTAGGATCAGGCCCACAGTGATGAGATAGACAATTGAGCTACACATCGTTTTTAATACTAAGTATTGCACAATATTATTAGTTTCCTTAATATACCTAAAATAAATAATTTTTTTAACTTTTTATAACTCAACACCGTTTATCTAAATTCGTCTAGTGAATTCTTATTAAATTAAAACAATAAAAATGTTATAAAATTAATTTACCAAATGATATTCTGATGTTTACTAATGATATCAGCTAAATCATCATGCACTTCCAAATACCTAAACTCGCTTCTGAGGAGGTCCAGTTTTATTTGCGCTACCAATATCAGCGTCACATACAGGCAATCAACAAACAAAATAACTACGGCGTAAAATAAAGCGGTTATTTGATGAGCAAAAATCACTTTCCACATCGTTGACTGATACCTCAGGAGGGGATAATATGTATTTGCTGGTAAATCTAATGGCCTAGCTGTAGAAGCCATTATGATAAACATGGTCGCTATTATAAAATAGCCGAGACATACCATCCAAAATAGGACCATATACCTTCTGGTATATTTGTAAATTACTGACAGCGTACGACCTGTGGCGCTCGTAACATAATCATACATTATTTCCAGTAACATCTGTAATATATAAATTGAGATTTTCATTCTGCGTGTAAATGTAATATTCTGTAAAACTTCGCACATAATATCAAATCTGGTTCATATACACAAATCTTTTAACTGTAAGAGAAGAGATACATGCGATCGCTCTCGAAAGTCGTACAGAAATTATTTTTTAAGTTTATGTCGATTTTTTAACGACGCAATTAAACTTAATAGTAATTAAACTTAAGAATGAATTATTTTTGAGAAACTTATTTTATTGAAACAATTAATCTTTTTTTCAGTGTACATGCGTATGCGCGCCATTGTGTATAGATATGTATAGGTGCGCGCGCGCGCGTATATATGAATAGATGTGTGTGTGTGTGTGTGTGTATGCGCGTGTGTGAGTGTGTGTGTGTGTGTGCGTGTGTGTGTGTGTGTGTGTAAGCACAAACCTATGTCTAAGTGTGAGTGCATATCCATATTTGTAATAAAACGCACCTGTAAACGAGGTCTTTGTGACCTACACAGTATCATAATAACTATAACATCAAAAAGCGCAAGTAGTTGTACGAACGATGTTAAAGCCGATATTAAATCGGATCTCGATTTAAAAATGGCTCCCGTCAAGGGCATTACAAGCAGCCAGCTGCTAATGTGAAAAAAGTACCAGATAAAATAGTACACGAAGATCTCCCATTTTTGAGCATTTTTGTCCGGTGGCCAAATGGCGAAGATTTTTCCAAAAAACTTAATTACGCGAATGTTATATATTGACATTTTTGGACTGAAGTATTCTGTGATTGAATTTTTTAACGCAGCAAATAGCATTCTTGCTGCTCTGTTTTTTAAATAAAAGATCATATGTTTGTCTACATGATGAACGCACACTGAAGATTTCAAAAAATGTTTTTTTTTACCATGGATATTTATCGTACTTTTGATTAACATAGATATTAAATATTGGTGTTAATGTTCTTTATAATGTTCTTTAATTATTTTAGTTTGATCATAATGAGTTATAATCGGTAATAATGAATATTAATTATTGGGATAGTTTATTTTATTACTATGTGGATCAAATGTATCAATATTTTATTAATGAGTATAAAGGTACAAACATATAATAATGCATACATATATCGGATAATTAAATAAATTCCAGGAAATAAATTAACCGTTATCTTAAATTAATAAATCCTTATATTAAATACAATATATATACCCATCCGATCACACAGAAAGTTTCGATCTCACATTGTGGAACTTCGAGAAGTGTTTTGATACCAAATGATGGTAAAAATACCCTATTTTTAAGTACTATGATAAACTGTCATAGGAAAATAGATATTATTTAAAAGCCTAATATATAAATATTAATGATTTGTACTTCTTTTATGCAAAAATATTTTAGACTGCCTTTAATAAAATTTATGTTCTTATGACAGTTCGAAGATTAAAGTGTTTAAAAATTTGATGAGATTTAATGGTATAGGAAAATTGTAAGATGTATATCTTTAGCGCAATATAAAATGTCTCGCTTCCACGAATAGAGAGAATTTATGAAATCAAACTTGAAGCATTTTTCTTTATATTGGTGCTAGATCACACCTCAAAAAATTTCATAAAAATCCATAATACGTCAGCTTTACAAGTTGAGTATTGTTTGTAAACTTCTCTTCATTCATAATTTGAGGAATGTTTAAATCCTTGTCTTTTTCTATAAAGTACTTTTTTATTTTGTAATCTGTAGTTCTTTTATCTATTTTTAACCGTTTTCTTCTACTACGCCTATATACGTATAAACTAATAATTTCAAAATAATTTTTAATTTTTAAAAAATAAAAATTTTTTTCAATCTTTGACAAATTTGTTTTTACACAAGTTGTAACCCATAAGATTTTACTTTCATTAAAAATTAAGAAATAGGAGGTTAGTCTTTTAGGTTATTTTTATTAAATAGTACTTTTCGATACGGGTGGAAGGTGATTATTTGCCTCGTGAGACGTTTTTCGCCCGAGCAAAGCGAGCCGAAAAATCATCTTAAATGTTTTTTTTTTACAGCCATAGTTGTGATATAATTCAAGAGAAACTATAAATAGATTACAAATCAAAATAATATAAAAGATTAATATAAAAAGGTATAAAAAATGAAATATAAAAGGTATTTACATTTTAAAAAATTACATTCTTGATAATCGACATAATTAATGAATCAAACGAACGTGGATAATAAGTCCCAGATGGAAGTCGCAAAGGCTTGGTTAAAAATGATCTGAATAAGTAGAGAAGAGCTACAGCCCCATAGCATGATATTAACAATTTGGACAATAGTGAGTACTTTCTCTTAAAATTATGAATTAGCAGAGAATCACTCTTTTTGATAATATTTACGTAATCTTCAGATACTTTTAATAGGACCTGCATAGTTCTCTTGTTTCACTTATTCCTTACTGCGTTTAGAGTCACAATATAAGAAAATACCAAATATATAAACTGAAAGAATAATTCGCTTGAATGGTCTTAATATTTCAATTGTTTCAGACATTTTGAATTTCGTACACTTACATGATTCAAGTATTTTAATCCTAAATACGGTATAATTCCAGAGACTGACAATTTAAGAGGTCTTTGGCATCTGAAAATTATTATAGTTTTGGCGAGTATCATTTTCGGTGAGTGCATATACCAATTAGACGAGTATACTGCTAATCCCAAATCATGACCCTAGAATGATTTACTTTAATTATAATTTATAAAAATCGATTAAAGTGTTTAAAATATTTGCTTTTTAGGAATATCTTACCAATGCTGTCATACTTTCAGCACAGTAGGCGTAAATAAATACTCTTATCATGCCCACAATAAATATCCAAATAAATGTCACTTGCATTATCAAAGATGTTGATGTCTGATTAAAAATAAATTTTGCACTGTATATATTGTTTTTATTTCCGCGTTTCTAATACTTACAGTGATTAGGATCAGGCCCACAGTGATGAGATAGGCGATTGAGCTACACATCGTTTTTAATACCATGAATTGCACGATGTTATTAGTTTCCTGGATATACCTAAAATGAATAATTTTGTTAACTTTTTGTATCTCAACATCGTTTATTTGAGTTCGACTAGTGAACTCTTATTACAAGCTAGAACAATAAAAATGATATAAAATTAATTTACCAAATGATATTCTGATGTTTACTAATGCTACCAGCTAAATCATCGTCCACTTCCAAATACCTAAACTCTCTTTTGAGAAGATCTAGTTTTACTTCCGCTACCGATATCAGCATCACAAACAAACAATCAACTAACATAATAACTACAGAGTAAAACAAAGCGGTTATTTGATGAGCAAAAATCACTTTCCACATCGTTGACTGATGCCTCAGAAGGGGATAATATGTATTTGCTGGTAAATCTAATGGCTTAGCTGTAGCAGCCTTTATGATAAACATGGTCGCTATTACCAGATAGCCAAAAGTTATTAAAGAAAATAGAACCATATACCTTTTGGTATATTTGTAAGATACTGACAGCGTACGGTCACTGGCACGCGTAACAAAGTCGTATGTTATTTCCAGTAACATCTGCAATGTAGAAAATGAGGTTTTGATTCTGCATATAAGTGTAATATACTGAGAAATGGCGATACAGTAATTTGTTAAATTTATACCAATTTTTTAAAGATGAAATTAAACTTAAATGTAATAAAACATAAGAGTGAATGAATATTTCGTTGAAACAATTAACCCTTTTGTCAGTGTACGTGCGCGCGTGCGTGTCTGTGCATGTATATGTGTGCGTGTATGCGTGCATATGTGCCCATATTTGTGATAAAACGCACCTGTAAACGAGATTTTTGTAACCTACACATTATCATGATAACTATAATATCAAAAAGCGCAAGTAGTTCTACAAACGATGTTAAAGCTGATATTAAATCGGATCTTGATTTAAAAATGGCTCCCGTCAATGGCATAACGAGCAACCAGCTGCTGATGTGAAAAAAGTACCAGGTAGAATAGTACACGAAGATCTCCCACTTTTGAGCCTTTTTGTCCGGTGGCCAAATGGCGAAGATTTTCCCGAAAAATTTAACTGCGCGCATGTTATATACTGTCATTTTTGGACTAAAGTATTCTGTGGTTAAATTTTTTAATAGAGTAAGCTCCATTCTTGCTTCTCTATTTCTTAAAAAAAAGAATCATGTGCTGGTCTACATGATAAACGCGCACTGAAGATTTCAAAAAACAGTTTTTTACCATGGGTATTTATCGTACTTTGGTATAGCATAGAATTGGTCTAAATGTTGGTAATAATGTTCTTCTTAATGTCCTTTAATTATTTTAGTTTGATCATAATGAGTTACAATTGGTAATAATGAAAATTAATTATTTGGAGAGCTTATTTTATTACCATGTGGATCAAATATTTCAATATTTTATTAATGTGTATAAAGATACAAACATATAATAGTACATACATTTATTAGATGACTAAAAAATAAATTCCAGAAAATAAATTAGCTGTTATCTTAAATTAATAAATCCTTATATTAAATATAATATTTCCATCCGCTCAAAAGGAGAGTTCCGATCTCCTCATTGTAGAACTTCGTGAAGTTTTCTAATACCAAATGATGGCAGAAAATACTCTATTTTTAAATACTATGATAAATGTCTTAGGAAAATAAATATTATTCAAAAGGAGCCTAATATTATTAAATTTTAAAATGATTTATTATTTATTCTCTCAGTATATCTATTATAAATATTTTAGACTCCCTTTAACAATATTTATGGTCTTATGACAGTTCGTAGACTGAAGTGTAATTGAACTGTAATTGACTGAAGTGACTGACTGAACTTATGAGATCAAATTAGAAGCAATTTTGTTCATTATTGGTGCTACATGTTACCTCCAAAAATTTCATAAAATTCCATAATACGAAGATGAAAAGTCGACGCAAGACTAAAATTGACCATAAGTTAGCTTTAGATGTTGGGAATTGTTTCTAAACTCCTCTTCATACATAATTTGAGATATGATTGAATCCTTGTCTTTTTTTCTATGAAGTACTTATTTATATCGTAATTTATAGTTCCTTTACCTATTTTTAATCATTTTCCTCTTTTCGACAAATTTTTTATTACACAAATCGTAACACATAAAATTTTAATTTTCTTAAAAATTGATAAAATGTTTTTTGCAAAACTTTTACAACCATATCAGTATAAGCTGTTTAAAATTAAAAACAGAATAAAGTAGTTTCTTAATACCTTTCATAAATTCTCTGCAATAATGAAAATGCATTAGTTATGTATTTATTTAATCTCCAATTTTAACTAAATAATAAAAACTTACAGGCATGGTAACTACAAGTAACCTCACTACATGGTTCTCGTTTAGTGGTAATAATTTAATAAACAATAAATAGATTAAGAATCAAAGAAATATAAAAGGTATTTACATTTAAAAAATTACATTCTTGACAATGTAGTTTACAAGACATATATTTGTATTCATTTTAATTATTCTTTCGTCCAAGTCGGCCAGTGAAAATATATTTATCATTGTTTTTCAGGGTATAGATTTTATAAAAACACTTTTTTGATCAATTTAATAAAATTAATTGTTTTCATATCTTAGTTATAGCTCGTAATGTCATAATATATGAAAATATGAGGTACATAAACTAAAAAATTATTATAATTTACATTGATTTCATTTACAAGAAGCTGAGTATTTGTATGTATACTTACGGATCCTAGATACTGAATATTTAATGTCGGTACAATACCACCAATCGAAATACTGAGTGGTTTTTGGCATCTGCTAATCATGAAGGTTTTATTCGTCATCATCTTTGGAGGGTCCATGTACCAATGAGTAGAGTATATTGCAAAGGCCAAATCGTAACCCTAAAATATTAAATTTGTTTCATTATGCTGCACAAAGTCAAACTTTTGTAAAATATTCTTACCGATTTTATCAAATAATCTGCACAAAACGAATATATGTACATTCTGGAAATACCAATTGTAAAAAGTACCAAAAATTGTAGTCGCACCAACCACGTTATGTCAGGCTGTTTTGAACCATGAACTAGTATTACATTTCAAAAGAAAAAAATTTTTGAGTTAATAATATGTAACGTACCAAAAATAGGATGAGTCCTCCGCTGGTAAGAAAAAATGCTGAACTAATAATTGATTTCAGAACGAAAAAACGTACTGCGTCATTAGTTTTTTGGACAAACCTGTATAATAATATTTCTTTTTATTAATATTATTAATTTAAAAGTTAATTCCATATAAAAGACTGATAAATGCTCAAAAAAGTTTTGATGTTTTCATTTACCAAATAATATACTGATGACTATGAATACATTTTTTGAACTCAGAATACACTCTTACATTTTTTAATATCGCTGCAAGTCGTTGCAACTGAATTGCAGCAAGAAAATAAAGTACTGTAACAATGGAATCGAAAGAAATAATAACAGGTGCGTACACGATGAATGTTAATTGATGCATAAACAAAATAATAGACATAATCGATGAATTAAACGAACGTGGATAATAAGTGCTAAATGGGAGTCGCAAAGGCTTGGTTGAGATTGATCTGTATAAGTAGAGAAGAGCTACTGCTCCATAGCATGATATTAACAATTTGAACAATAGTGAGTACTTTCTCTTAAGATTATGATTTAGTACAGAATCACTCTGTTTGATAATATTTACGTAATCTTCAGATATTTTTAATACTACCTGCATAATTAAGAACTCCTTTTATTTAATATTGTAAACAGTATTTCTCAGAATAGTATATTTTATAACAAGTGTAAGCGTACCTGCAGTTGAGATTTTTGTAATTTGTAAAGCAACATAAGCACTAAAATTTCAACAATAATAATTAATTCTGCGCCAGACAGTAGCAGCGAGGATATATTTAATCTCGCTTTATGAATAGCTGCTACCATAGCAACTCCTAATAACCAGCAATTAATGTGGAAGAAATACCAGATAAAATTGTCCAAAATAATCTCCCATTTTTTAGCTTTTTCACTTAAAGGAAAAATTGCGTATAGTCTTCCAAAACCTTTTATCATACGAAAATCGGACATCAAAAAATCAATGAAAAAAATTATCTTCGTAAATCTAAGCTTTAAATTAGTCACTATCATTGTAAACTTTTTTGCGATTAGTCAGAACATTAAATAAATTGTCTCAAAGCTCTTCCACCATTATCCTCAAACTGTATAGATATTGTTAACCAGCTCAAAGAAACAAAAGCGATAATGTAGAGCTAATTTCGTTAATTTGAAACAAGTAGCACGGCAATTAAGTCCTACGAAATTATAAAGATAATTTCGGCTCAAATTCCAGAAAAAGATAATTATAAGAACATGAATTTAATGATCTATGCTTGTTAAGCCAAGTCTAAAATTAATTATATTGTTTCGAATATACGCCCACAAGTAGACTTTATACTTGAAAATGATATTATTTATCTGCATTTAAATAAGAAAGTATCCAGCATCTATGAATACGTAACAGGCAAAAAACTGTTATTAAAATAAAGGTTTAAATAAAAATAAAGATTAAAGATTAAAGATCATTTTCGAAAAATTGCTATATACAGTTTCCAAGATTTTAGGTTTGACGAAAAAACAAATACTTTTTTAAAATTGAATATTAAAAATTAAGGAAAAAAACTAAAACGAACAAATAATAAAATATATTCCTTTCACCACGTAGCTTGCTATTAATTATATGCAAACTCGATAGCCTCGCACTATTACGGACTCTGCAAATTATAGTTTTTTTGACTTTTAAAAACTTATATTACAATCTAAAACAAATTCAGGACATAGTTGCCCTTCATAATGCTAAATTCTACTAGGTATAATATGTAATTATCTTATTTATCTAAAAATTGCGTTAATATTTACAAAATATTGTTCAAAAGCTATGTTTAGAAAATTTGGAATATAGATTCGAAAATTTGCAGAGATACGTAATTTTTCATTAAGAAGAGCAACTATACCCTGAATTTGCTTGTATCCTAATAAATTTATTTACTAGTCAAGGAACTGTGTAATGTACATAGTCGGAAATAGGTCGCATTATTGGACAAAGATACGAACATACACTAGTTGGAGAAAATATCTTTTAGAATAATTTTGAAATCCTTCGATAGAATTGAGTAAAACATCGAAATTACCCGGAACTGTCCAATAAAGTTACATAATTTCAAAACGGTTTAAGTAATATTTCCTTTGATTAGAAAATATAAATATTCACGACTGCGTGCATATACACACACACACAAACATGTACTCACACGTGTTTATACGAACATTCATGCACACATATCTATACAGGGTTTCTTAATATTAAACTTTGTGAATAAAAAAATACTTCAAAACATATTGAAAACTTGTTTTTTTTTTAAACTTTGTTGTTAAACTTGTTTTTTTTTTTTAAACTTGTTATATTATAGTAATCCGCGTACTATTTATATATAATGTTTTCGAAATATTGTAGAAAAAATATAATATTTTATAAATTCAAGAATTTTTCTCATTACTATTTACAGTAAGTCCACATTATTATATGACCTGTGATTTGAAATATCGTTAGAGTCAATAGTAGCTCCATCTATTCGCTTACACTGCAGACGGAATAAAAACCAGCTTGTATACCGTCGAATGCTATGTCTTGCTGCTATGTGAACGTTTATCACAAGACTTTAAGTTTACCGATCGAGTATTTAAATCTTAATGTTATTTTTTAAATATTCAGTTAAAATTTTGAAAAATAAAATTAAATAAAAATTTTAATTTTTTATCGTAGTGAAAAGTTAATGATTATTAGCCATAGAAATATGCATAATTTAATTAATGAATAAATGATAAATGATAAAAATTTTATTAATATATTATCTAAAAATTCATAAATACAGACCAATAATTTTTTCTCTATTTTTCACTTTAACAAATGATTAAAATCGTAACCTTTATTGTATTGATAAAATATTAATAGACATATAAATATTTTTGCATATCCAAAGTTGTGCGTGTAAATTTACCCGAATAATGCATTAAAGTGCAAATTATAATAACAACAATAGCTGCTTCTTATCCTTTTTCTTGACTTTCCCATATCAACCTATATGACACCAGAGTGCCCGTGTCTTTGTTCGCCAGGTTTTAAAATTGCAGGCAATTACGAATTTGCGTCATTCGCATATGCATCAAAACAACACCGAGCGAATTGCCCAGCTTCGGACAAAGAAAAAGAATGCGGATTTACTTCGCGCTCTACACGCACTACCGGTTCCCCTTCAACTCTTTTTTGCTACCATATTATATCCGTAATGCCCGCTGAATTCTGCAGATACTTCTGCATTGTGATTTCTGCGGAGTCATTGCGAAAAAGTCGAGTCAGAAAATGAGTTGAGAGAAAAAGAAAGAGGGGGAGAGGAAAAAGTTGTTTATACCAATACATTCTTGTTTTCATTAAATTTACTTGTTAAAAATTTTACATTAAGTTAAAAGCATTAAGAGGAAAAAGATTCGCTACAAAACGGCTTTGTTGTGAATTTTTTGACTCGACCATCATAGAATTGGTGGCCTAATATGTATTCAATAAACATGGTTAGTGAACGGTTTATAAGAAGAGGTGGTTGCAGGATTGAATAAAACAAAAAAAGTAAATATAAAACTTTTTGTTCTTTAATGACAGTTTTAACATGAATTCATTATAAAAACAGAACTTGTCTTTTTTCTTAAAAAATCAAGTTAATTCATTATTACAATAAACCGTTGGTGACTTGCCTGTACGTACAACACAAAGATTGTAACAGCTTAAATTAAATAAAACAAAGAACAGGTGTTACTTTAACTATTAATGGTCAAGAAATAAATATAAATGCCATTGTTTGAAAATAAGCAATGTGAAAGAAAGCTGATGGATTCTTTTAGAACGATGCCTATACACAACTAACGATTTCTAAGCGATATTTTTCATAATTGTGGTTTGGTTCTTACAATGTACATAGTTTCCTTACCTAATATTAATTTTTGGCACTCATTCATTGTGAAATTATCGATCCACAAACTCTACAATTCAATTCTTTATGAGTA
This sequence comes from Eupelmus urozonus, assembly GCA_900480035.1. NCBI lineage: Eukaryota > Metazoa > Arthropoda > Insecta > Hymenoptera > Eupelmidae > Eupelmus > Eupelmus urozonus. The sequence continues at coordinate 13,703 of UELX01003640.1, forward strand.
TGTTGGTGCACTGAACGACGGATCTTAATAAGTCCAGTAGGATCATAGTTCAATGTTCAGATTTAAAACTCACTAGATCCTTATGAGAATATTTTAAACCTAATGTTTATGCCGTAAGATGTCAACATACTTTTCGATTCCTCACAATGTGTCAATATTTACTTCAAATTAATCAGTGATCCGTCGTTCAATGAACTTCCATTTCAATCATCGAACAACCTTTATACAACCTACTGTCATTCTCTTTGTACTTTCTCACAATCGCACATACACTCAGATTCATCCATTAATGTCTAATAATAATCTATGCACACTCCCTCGTATCACCAAAAATTTTCCATCATTTGTCAAGTTCAGCCAACGCGCTAAAAGGTTAAACATACATAATTAAAAAAAAGTCTTCTCGCGATTCATTTTCAATCTCGCTGTACAAGACTGTTAACACGGATTCGTCTCGAGCTCGCTGAACCTCGAGCAACACTGCACACAGGATACGGAATTTATATTATTATAATACACATATATCAGTCTGAGATTGTCGGAGAATCGCATAATCCCAATCCAGAGTCCAGAATTTTTCAGAACGTCCAAAGATGGTCAGAGCACGGGCGTCGCCAAAACGGACGTCCCAGCGCTCTTCCGTGCAGCAGCGCACCCATTCTGTCTCAACAACCATTAGAAAGCATAAAGTGGAGGGAAAATCGAGAGCACTTTTGGTCATTCCTTAGCTCATCACTCATCGTAGCCTCCTCGGTTGTCGATGAACACCCGGTTTCTGAGTCCACTATCAGAAATGTAGGCAGTGGCCATTTTGTACTGGCAGGGGTAGACGGAGCCATTTTGGCTCTTCTTCTCGCTCTCCTGGCTCTTCTTCTCGCCGTTCTGCTTTTGCTCATCCTCTGCGTCCTTGGCCGCAATGGCAGCTTTCTTCTTGGCCTTCTTGATGTAGGCCTGCTTGTAGAAGTCGCGGAACAAGAAGTAGAAGAGGATGGCGTGCATACCAATCCACCAGACAAAGGCTTTGGGGTAGTCGCAGTCGATGAAGAGGAGCTGGAAGGCGTGGACCATTACGGCAACGAACTGGACCATCTGCAGGGTCGTCAGGTACCTCTTCCACCAGAGGTACGGCTGGACCTTGGGTCCCAAGGCGGCCAACAGGTAGTACGCGTACATGATTATGTGGACGAACGTGTTGAGCAGACCGAAGAACGAGCTGTGGCCACCTGTTGAATGAGAATACGAGTTTGCCGTTATTATCGGAAAGTATTTCGTTTTTTCTTTTTATCCAATATTTAAAACGGATTTCACAACTGTTTTTCAAGCTTGTGACTTATAAAATTCTTAGAATACGTAATATTATAAGTTTTACGACTATATGTTTGGCTGATTAGTTTTTATAGTTTTGAAGATATATGACTTGAAAAAGATTCCTAAAATAGAACCTCTAAAAAAAAAACTGCGTTGACCAAGAATGGCTACTTTGTTCATCGCTTTAATCTATTATACACTATTTAATTCCAGCAATAAAAAGACAATTAACAAAGATTGCAGCATAGTATGCAGCGCCAATTAAAGACATGCCAACTGGATAAAGCTATCCTAAAAAAGAATGAAAATGGATCCAGCAACATACCTGGCGAGAATTTCACTCCAAACCAAACGGACATTGGCATGATTCCGTGATGAATCACGTGGAGTGTGGAAATGTGGTCGTTCTTCTTGCGCAGCACGAAGAAGATCGTGTCGGCGAACTCGATGAACTTGGAAAAGTAGTACCACCAGCAACCTCGCGCCATTCTCATAGCTTGAGGACTGCGCGAGTAGTCGACTGGCTGACATCTAAAGGAATAGTCGCCACCCCAACCGGATGCCAAACACTGTGAAACGGAAATTAGTATTACTCAATCATCTTTTATTATCTGGGAATCTTTCGTTCCGTTGTGTACATACCTCGTAGAACAGCCACGAGGAGAATATGACTTCGAAGAGGTTGTACCAGATCATGACTTTCCTAAGATCGAACGGCTTTCTGTTCTCCATTAGTTTGGGTCCAAGGACTTTGGAGAAGTAGGCATAGGAGAGACAGATAATCAGAGTCGGCAGGGGACTGCTCATCAAGAACCAGTCGTTGACCCTGGGATCGCTCTTGTTGTCCATTATATCTCGATAGCCGTCGTAGACCATTTGAACGAGTTGCGCCATCTGGAACGAATAAATAGTTGGGAATCCATTAGTGAAAGAAGTGCAAAAAAGGACGGGGCAAGAACGGTTTTACTTATTTTGTGAGGAATTAATGTATATTCGCGTTGACTATAGCACTCGTCTCTGGGTGATTAATAATTCATAGCTTTGCAAAAATGTTAGAGGAGCGAATCTGGATTCTCGCAACCGGATTTATCAAGTGGTTTATTGTTTATTTTAAATGTCCAGGTTCAGGAAGTGTTAAGAGATACACTGCTTCTAATTATTTGCGAAACCGTTTTAATTGATGCGGATATCTTAAGGATAAACCGATGCGAAATATAAATGCAAAATAATACGTATGGCAAACTTGTTTTTTTTTTCTTTCCTTAAAATTAAATGTGTTTAAAAGAAGATTTGTTGGCTTGATAAGAATAGTTTTCATACTCATTCTTTTAAAATTTTATTGGACTAATACTTGAAAGCCAATTTTTTTGTCAATAAAGGAGTAATTTCTAGTGAATGTATTTGAGAAAATCCTTGTACTAATTAACAGATATTTTTGCATTTTTTAACCAAGAGTATCCTGTCAGCAGTTATTAATTATTTGCGGTTAGAATTGCGAGAAAATCATGCAATTTTCTCCTGAGGTCTAGAATCTTGCACAAATCTCACACATTAATCTGCACTAATTTATTGGCTTCTGTCGCAAGTCATTGCAGATCATTGACTCTCGGAGCTGATGTAGCCGAGCAAACGGCTGATCTATTTAAAGCAACGCTCCCAAGCTGCATTAAGCTTGAAAAAAATTGCGCAATCAACAAGAATCCAACCATCAAACCCCTCTAAAAAAACCATCATCTCAATCAGCGCTCATAAAACCCTCAAAACCCCCCAATCAACACCTCTAATCCCAACCCCCCCACCATCAAAAGAAAAAACCTCGCTCATCAAGCTGTGGCGAGCATCCGGCGCGCTGAGAAACGAAACTGCACATATACATAAAAGCCGCTGGCAATTACGTATCCACTCGCACTCTCGGTAATTGCCTTCTCTGGACGTTCGCTCGAGAACCTTCGGAGCTGGACCTGCTCTCGGCGCGTGCTAAGGCCGTCCGGTGCGATTTCCGAGCTTCTCGCTCCGACGGGCTCCTCCTATATGCGTATGCGCGCACGCGAGAGCAGCTTTTTTTCTTTTTATCCAGCGCGCGCTCTAAAAGATCCAGCGCTGTCCTTTCACCGTAGGCCAGCGCCTTCGCGAACGTTCCCAGAAGGCAGCAACCCCCTGAGAGAGCGCGGAATGCGGAGTGAACTAGTCCTGGATCGAGATCGAGAGGTTGATCTTGATTTTGCTGGGTAATCGGCTCGCTGCGGTGGTTTGGTATTGTTGGGATTTTTGTGGTTGATGCTGGATTGTTGTTTTTTTTTTTGGGTTCTATGATTAATGATGAAAAAGTTTTTATTAACTGAAGAGCGAAAATAAGCAAATGTAAGTTTTTAAGACACTCCAGCTAACAATCCGCAAAAAACTCCAAAGCGCTGCCGCAACCTCTTCACCCAACAATCCCAACCCTGAAAAGCCAAACGAAGCATCCTCAGCGCTAAAAAAGGCAAACAAGAGACGCGTACGTACACAATCTCATCCAAGAATCGCGGAAGAATGCGCGAACGCGTGTCGGATAGATCTCGAATATCGGAGAGCCTCGAGCCCATAGAGCTCGTGCGCTTGCGCAACGATTCGCACGCGCGCGCGAGTTATGCTATCTGGAATAACGCTAGGAAAAAAAGCCGGCCGAACTCGTTTTTCGCGAGCGCTCCGGAAAAATGCCGACCTACATAAGCGCCGAGCCGTCGTTGTGCGAAACCGATTTTTACCCCGGAGGTTACAGAGGATTTTTAATTTTTCACTCACTATGGTGACTTTTACTTTAGGCTTTTCTAAGAGGGGATAGCGTGAATTGGGAGATGTGGGTTTTAGAAAAAGGTTGCCGCAAGATCGGTAAGCTTTTACTTTTTCTTTCGGCGTAAGTGGAGAGTTACGGCAATCTAGCCGAGCGTGAAATATTATGAGGAAAATAGCCGATTTCAAGGTGAAATGAAACGCGCCCGATCAGCCATAAGCAATCATCTCGATCTCATAACCGACTCTCCCGTAAATTTCGTTAACGATCCATCGGAAAAGCCGAATCGCCGATGCTTATATATTAATCCAATCGATCAACGATCCCAACCGATACCAGCCCACCGCCAACACACCAGCCACTCCCTCCACTAATAACCAACATATCGCAACGGCAAATCGAAATCATTTCCCAATTACAGCTCCAACCACCTCCGGACAGCAATACAGTCACCGTATAACTCAAACTAAAGCAATCGTCCTTGCAGCTGCGAAAAGAAAAAAAAAGTTGAAGCTACCGATTGCACGAGGCGTGCCGATCGAAATTCGAATGAGGACTCGCGAGGACCTTTGTCTCTGTCTATCTCTCTCGGAGAGCGGTAATAAAGCTCGGGTTGCAAAAGGCTCGCGCGATTTTAAAAGTGCAATTTGCAGGCAGGTGCGCGTCGCCGGGGATTTGTTTGTGCCGATATAGCGCGCGCGCAAACAAAACATCGTTATATTTCGACGATGGGAAGGTGGTGGGTTATGCGTAAGGCCTGCCGATTCGTTGCGCAATTGGAAATGGCACGCGCTGCTTCTCTAATTTCGGCAGGATTGATTACAAGATCGTTCTTCTATGTATATGTAATTGTGTGTACGTGTGTATGCATGTGCGTGTCCTTGAAAATATTTCTAAAATTCACAAAAATATAAAATCGCTCTCTGAAAACGTAAAAAAATATCGATCGAACCAAAAATCCAAAACCGATTTCCCATCACAACAACGTAATCGCGCATTATGAAAAACACTCGACTTAATACACAGCAAAAAGCGATATATCCACACTGCAGCGATGGCTTCTCGACCTTGGCGACCGCGATAGTCGCTGGCGCGTGGGCGGCTCGGAAAAATCCTTTAATTCATCCCAGCCAGCGGCAGCGCACAAAGGAACGTGCAATTTTCCCTCCACCTCTGGCAGCTCATTTCTCCGCGCGCGTAATTAAACCAAAGGCGCGCGCATACGGTGAGCTTGATTATATACGCGGCGGCAAAGCGCTGATTAGTTAGCGTCTTTTCGACCGATAATGACACGATACAGATGAATGGCCGGGCAAGCGTACCGTTGTAACCTATAAATTCGTTTGTAGAGGCTGGGGAGGGATGCGCTTTTTTCTGCGTTTTTTTTTTATGTAAGGATTGTTTACGTAAGTTTTTTCACGTGGTTTTTTCTTGGTAGGTTTTTGAATTGTTTATTTATTATTCGCGGCTTTGTTTAAACAATGTATTATTATATATAAATCCCAGGCATTTTTTTAGACAGTAGCAGTGATAGTAATCGCTGGTCCAATGCCGATCCTTGTATTATATGCTAATTATGATAATCCTTGTTAGATACTATTTTTACGACGCGTTAATGACGCGAATTTCATTCCGAATGTTTCACCTCTAGACGGCAGCCTCGAAAGATCATAATTCAGAAAATTTCCTCATTACTTTCGGTAAAAATAAAGATTCAGCTCCGCAGCGGCAGCTTCTCCGAAACTCGATTAAATTCACACCGGACTCGAATAAATCGTTAAAACAAAGAAAGGATTGTATTAACCACGGTCAGGATAAAATTCTGATGGTGTAACGGCGACCGTAACCATTAGCATGCCCCGACGCGTCCGAGCAAGCCGAATATAATTTCGAATACAGGCGAGAAAGAGCAAGGAAAAAGTAAAAATCAAGAAACAAGCAAAAAAAAGAAGACTCCTTTAATTTACAACCGCGAATTCTATTAAAGCTCGGCGCGGCGCATAACAGCTTTATAATCGGGACGATTAAGCGCCATTTGTATGACACCGAAAGCCCGCCTTTGTTCCAAACTGAATAATTCCCGAGCGCTTATTTACAAGACGCTAAAAACAAAACAAACAGACGATGCATTAAAATAAAAAAAAATCAACCCGGCGTCTAAAAATACCCACCGAATTCTATTTTTCCATTCTAAACATGCAGCGCCCGAACACGTGCCGATATTCATAAAACCTAACTTACAGTCTTCGCCGGTGGCGAAATGCGCTCGATAATTACGCAGCTAGTTTTACTAAAATCGATAGATGCGTTCGGCTAAGTCGCGCCTAAACATCCTCCTCGTTACGAGAGCGGCGACTGGTAATCGCTTGTGTAACGATCGAAAGCTCAACTTACCGATTTTTCAATTATACACTGCCCTACGCCTCTAGAATTTCATGAATTCACACGACGAAGTAGTCCAGCGTCAAGCTCGTCATTAATTCATGCATTACTTATATATGTTTCTTTACACGCGCATAACCCACGAGTGTTCGTATCGATCGAGCCGTGCGATATTAGCTGGCTCTTAGTAGGTAATACCGAGCGATAATCCATGAGGACAGCGAGAACAATTACAAGTTTTATCTAATCGGCAAGTGAAGGATACTATGCACGCGCTGTCGTAGATATATGTTTATGCACGAAACTGTTCTTGAAGAAATGCGTAAATTGACGCGCGTGGAGGAAAGTTAGGTGCTTTTAATCGAGTGCGAGCGCGGTTGATTTCGCTTCAAGTTCACTTTGCGCGTTAGCTGGTTAATTAGAGCGGTGTATTATTTTGGTGACGAGTGCCAACGCGGAAAGGTATGTTTAGAGGCGCTTGGAAATCTGTATTAGTGTTTGCAAGGCCGATGGATAGTGTTGATGTGTACCGATTGTTGGGAATAATTTATTCGTTACAAATTTCAGAAAGCTTCGACTGTTTCCTTTGTAAAAAAGTTATTACAAAACAACGATCTTTATGTCGAAAAAAAAATCAATCTCACAGCTCCTCCTCACCAAATCTCAAATACTCACTTTGCCTCGCTGCTTCCTCTGCTACTGCAGCTCCAAAAACTCAAATAAATAACCGATCACTTCTTAGCCCTCCTCTCCCGCCGCGCTTTAAATTCCTCTGTGCTCCAAACACCTTCCAAAGCAGAGTAAAAAATTTTCAAAAAACCAGAAAATTTCGCGAAGGGAGGGAGGCTCGTCTCTCGGGCTCTGAGTCAACAATCGCGCGCACTGCGTCCAGATAAAACTGAAGTCAGCTCGCCGGCGGCCCAGTCTTATATATCGCCTAAGGCCGCGCGCGCCTGCTGAGCCTACCGCCTCTCCCCCTTTTTCGGACCACCTGTAACGTCGTGTGTGTCTGCCGCAGCGCTCCGTCTCACTCTAGCTCAGGTGGGAGCTGGCCTACAGCGCCGCTATGTGCAGTTCCTTTCTGACAGCTCTAGGCTGGATGTGTGGGAAGGATGGAGTAGATTGACGCGGTTTTTTCGACTTGTTTTGGATTGATGGAAGGTTAAACGGGTGCGTTGACGTCGGCTAGTGGTTAAAGGACGCGTGTGGTCGTACGTTAGGGAATGGGTTGTTTGGATTTTTGGGAGAGGAATGGTTGTGTTGGAGATTCGCGAGTGTTTGAGTAGAGAATCAGTGGCGATGACTGGGTAAGAATCGTTTAGCGCCGAATCATTGCGGTTGGTGCAATTAATTCGTTACGGGTGAGATGTTGAGGTGGATTGTTTTATGCTTGACGCAGTGATTTGTGTTGCGTTAAATTTGGTTTTTTAGTTTTTGGCGGCTTTGATGGTGATTTGGAACTGAGTTTGTGGTGTTAATGGTTACTAAGTAGAGTTTAACTTAGGCAAATTTCCTAACGAGGGTTTGGCTAATTTACCATAACTACTGCCTAATTACAAAAATGAAAAAATAACTATAGTTATTTTATATATAAAATAAATTTTAAGAAATAAATAGGTTTAAGTCACTGGAAAGACTGTTAACAGCATTTTTTATAAAAACATATTCGATACAAAAATTATTTTACAAATTTTTCAATATAATTTTTCTCTCAATAAGGCTCTTAAATTAGCTCCAAATTAGGACCTATATAGATGCTTAAGTAAATTTTAAATTATTAAAATCAATTTAAATTTTTATTTTGACTAACATGAAGATATAAAATATTTTAATATTAAAAGTTTACTATAATTTATTTATATTTATTTATATTTTATCGAGCTTTATATCTTACTAGGAGAGTGCCATGGATCCGGATCACGGATTTTGCTCAATCTTTGGGATATGGTTTCAGGTGTTGAAATATAAGAAAAACCGAAATTTCAGACTCTAACGCTTTAGAAAACTCAAGTTATTCATATTTTTAGTTTTATTTTAAGGAAATATT
>UELX01003641.1:0-22206 GCA_900480035.1 Eupelmus urozonus
TTTTTTCTTGCATAGAATACAGTCCAAAAGTTTCATCGGAATCCCTTCTTCGGAGACTGGGTACTCTCCTTGTAAGTCTTTTAGATAAAACTTTAGAACATTTTTGGCACATTGTAGAACATCGAAGTGCAATTTTAGTAGTAGTATACTTTTATAAATTCTTTACTTTTCGACTACTATTGTTGAGTTCCTATTAAGTTGATTTTATTTTTTTTTATTGTGCTTTGCCATTAAGCGATTAATTAAATTCAAAACAGACAAGTATAGATATTAAAATGATTAATCCAAAGTTAATTTTATTACAAATTACTGATACATGATGATAAAATGATCCCTTATCTGTGATTGAATTTCGAAAGCTTTAAATAAAATAATAATCAGTACAAAAGTCGAACTTTTGTAACTATTCTTTTGTAAAAATAGTATGCAGTTTCCCTTCCGGAAAATTAAGTCATAATTCAACGCATTCCCATGCCCAACACTTAGCAATATTTTCCTTGGAATAATTATAAATAACTAGAACTATATCTCTAGATTACGAAGAAATGTACATCGGACCTTTAGCGCATGTAGTAAGTTCGGAAGAATGCCACCGCCAATTGCGTTGGCACTAGTTTCCTTAGAGTTTTCCCCGGCTTCAAATGATCCTGTAGTTTTACGCGAGCTACTATATTTAACCCTCAGTCATTATTATTTCGTTTAAATAATCTTCACTTCAACTACGTAGATTATTTATTGCTGCGCTTTATTTTAAAAATCAATATAGTGTCCTTTCTTAACACAAGATTTTATTGCATCATTAATAAAACTTCGGATTCATTACTGTGAATATGCACAGGGCTGTAATCTAAACTTCATTGCATAATTTATTATTCAATAGATTTAAAAACTCACGATGTTGAACTTGAGATTAAGTTTCAGAAAGTAAAATTTTAGTAGATTAAGAATTATTCTAAAATTGTTTTAAAAATAGACAATGTCTTAATATACGACTTTGGTACTTATTAAAAACCGATAAATAATGATAAAACAGTTTTTCAAAATATAAATATAGTAATATAATATGTAATTAGGCGTAAAATGATTTTTTTTTGCACCGGAAACAATTGCCATGATATAGTAACTGATGAAGCGGGATGTTTTCTCGCCCGACTAAAAATACTTTACTATAAGGTATATAACAAAATTCACATTATACGCATACAAAATATATTTGTTCTAATAAAGTGTATGTTAAAATACCACCTTACAATTTAAATGCAATTTACATTCACTGTCTCAAAAAGTTGTACGACTCGAATACAAAAATTAATGTTGCGGACGCTTGAATATAAAATCGTTGTCTAAATCACGTTTTGTATAGACTATTTAAAAAGTATATTATTCAATACACGGCCAAAACAGTTTTTTCACTTAAATTGAATTGATTTTAATCTATCTAACATTTTGTATGAAATTATTTTTAAACTCAATGAAATTAGCACTCCAATTTAGAGAATATTATTCTACACTAAAGAACAAGTTTACAATTTTTGATAAAAAATGTTTAAATGTTTTGCTTCGTGTACTCTACATCTTGCATAAAAAAGCTCGATAAACTTTTATGATAAAATAAAAAAAATGTTTACATGCACTTGTATACGTATATTTCATCTTCAAATAAAAAGCTGTTATCATGTAAACCGGAGAATTTTAAGCATCATTTTTTTTTAGTTCAAACAGTGATTCCCATTCGCTTAGTTTAAATAAGTTTTCTACATAATCAAATGTATTATAAAAAAATGATTCCTTATCCACTGTGCGATTAATCATTATTAATAAAACTTTTGTTCATTCCAAACAAATTCAATCTTGCAGAATAGAGCTGAAACGTAATTGTATCAATCCACATAAAACCACAAGAAACTTAATAACACAAAATCAGATAAACCCATCAAACATCGATCCTCCACAAACCCCATTAATCTCGCGCATCAAAGCAATAATGAACCGCCTGTAAGTGCATCTTCTGCGCATTAACACCAACATGACCGCTCATGAATCATACAAAGCTGTCCCGTCCGTCATGAGATCTTCCTCGCCGATACCCCAACTAAATAGAATCATTATCCATTATCTCATTCGCAATAATCCCACATCTCACCCTGCCCGCACCGCAGCATCCGAATCTAAATCCCCGCTCGAAAGCTCCGGTTCCGCGAACCGGCGACTTTTTCCTCGTCGCCCCGACACTGCAAGCCAGCTCTTGCGCCGGGATTTCCCGGTCTCATCTTCGGAAGCGCTCGTGTCACGCAAAACTGCTCTATACATGTATATGTAAGCACCCACACGTACTTAGTGGTTTTATGTGCGCCCCCCTCCTATAGCATCAAAATGAACGTAGAGAGGTGGTAGTCTCCGAGTACGGATCTCAGCGACGCGCCTGACTTTTATACAAGTTTCTATATATTCGACCGCGTGCGTGCGCGAATCGCTAGAGATAATCGCTAGCTAATTTATAAAATAAACCGGCGCGTCCCGCCGTCAAAGCAGTCACTCGCCAGCGACGAGGGAACGAGCTGAGCCGTCGTCTCTCGCGCGCAGTTCTCTGTTTTATATACAAAAAGCGGGGACGACACTTTGCTGCCCGCAGCTGCGCGCGTCCTCGTAAGTGCCGACGATTTTGTTTTTTGTTTTTTTTTTGTTTTCGTGGGCTGTGGTAGTGGGTGCGTACGTACAGTGTTATGTGAATGTTAATTACGTGATTTCGGTTGCGCTCCGCTGCGGACGCGTGAATAAGCGGTAAATCGGCGTGCGTTTCGTCTTTTTTTTTCGCCTGGGATTTGATTGCGTGGACGTTGTCGCGCTTGTTTATGCGTGCGGGTTTTTGTTTCGCCGATGATTTTGCCTTCCTTTTGCCGGCTTTTGTTGTAACAAGTGTTTTCATGGCTCGTTCGAGTGCTTGGTTCGATGTATTTTTTGTGTGTAGTTGTGAATTTGGTACATTTACTTGGGGTACATTTATCAAGTAGTTTTTAATAGCATCGTTAAATGCTGATAATTATTATTTCTCGTAACGTAATTTGATTTATATTCAGTCGAAGTGTTCTCATATTACTTGAAAAAACTCAAGCACATTTTATTTTTGCTAATAAAAATTATAAAATATAAAGTGTAAGTAGAAGTAATACTTAGAGACTTCATTATAATGTCAAAACTTTTCAAACAAATATTCTTTTCTACAGAGGCCATTTCCATATAAATAATCATATTACTTTGTAAAACAAATGTAAATTTTTCGTGTTGTCATTTAAATATGTATTATATTAATATACTAAACACTTTGTAGACACGTTAACATCTTCTTTAAAAAAAATAAAATAAGTAACAGTGAAAATAAATTTCTTGAAGTAATAACTAACAAGTTTGTCGAACTGTTTTGTTTAAAAATACTTTATGTAATATGAAAAACTTTTTCATAAGAAATATTTTTTATATATAAATTTTATTAAATAAATTTTCAATAATTTATTAATAATATTAATTTATTAGTATTTATTGAAATAGAATATTTTGTAACGATAAAATTAAAAGTTTTAATAAACTTTTATCATGTAAAAAACATGTTTGAATTATTTAAAAAACATTTAATTAAAATAATTTTATTCAATATCATTAAATTCGCATTATTTTTCAGTGAGCAATATCATTTTCCTTTTCGGTTCAGTTTATTGGATAAACAATATAAAATATCTACTAATAGTAATTACTTTAGAATTAAGTTTTAAATATTTTTAATATATATTTTTCTTTTTTAAGTTTATGTAAAGAATATCATTTAATACAATTTTTAAAATAGTTTATCTGTATAAAAGTTAGTATAAATTGCAGTTCATTGGCTTATATAAATTTAAGTATGTATGCACTTATATTTATTGTCGTTCTAATCAGATCTGTTTTTAACATATAGATTTGCTAAAAATAATTAATTCCACTTAATGTACGATAAGCAGTATGATTGCTTAAAATACATGTGTATGAGTTCATTACGTTTGCAACTTTCTCACGATAAATTCATCTAAAGAATCTAGATAGACAGTAATTGATAATCTTAAAAGTATTCATAAAGACTTTGGATTGTGTGTCTAGTAATTTTTTACTTTTTAGTTTTATTAACAAAGATCATTAAAATCAGTTTATTAATAAAAAAAAATTTTATAAAATAGTATTGAAAATAATTTTGAAAGTCATCGGAAGTTAAAATAAATACATACAATTAATAAGAGTCTAGTATTGAGTTTGCATTATTAAAAATCAGTGATGTTTTCGTTTAAGTGGAACAAGCTCGATAGATAAACTGATGATTTTCACTGAAGATATTACAAAATATATTTCGTTTTACTAAAGTCTTGTGCTTTGGCTTTTATCAATTATCGTTAAAATATGAATTTGAATTTGTACTTTAATATATATCTGAATTATAAGATATTTAATAATCGATGTTGACGAGAAGAAATAAAACTAAAAATTACAAATCAATTAAAAATTTTAAAAATACTTCAAAATAAAACAGAAAAAAATCACTGCATGATTCAAAGTTCATAATATTGTTAGACCAGTTCGGGAACGTCGTCATAAAGACTATTAAAGCTTAATTCTCTTTAGCTCGATGCAATTAAAAGATACATCTCCGAATATCGTTAGGTCATTCCGTCAACCATAAAAACCTTGTAATAATTTTATAGGTTCTTTAAATTATAAACTACAACAAGCGTTTAAAGCAATCTCTACAAACTAACTAAAAAAAAAAAAAAAAGTTTTTTCATTACGCAATTCATTTTAACACTCGGCAACACAATTTCCTCAATTACTTCCGAGCCCATAATTTACCGTCGCTCTAAAATAAAAACACTGCTTAAACGCTCATCCAATTTCCCCCAAAATATCCAACACCACAAACAAATAATCCCTCCATTCCCCCCTCACACTCTTCCATCCCAACCTTGACCCTCATAATCACAGTAGCCGCTCTCGTTCTACACACTCATACCCGGCATCGTCTTTCCTCTCGAACTCGCGCCTCGCTACTGCTTACATCCACCTCTCGCAAAAGCAACGATCCTCCACCGCCCAATTAACTTAGCTGATTACGCTTATCTCCTCATTGTGTCCAGCGCGCGCGCGCGCACCTCGACGATAAGCCTCTGTCTCTCGCGAGCAGTCCACCTGCGCGCATCAGCGCGCTACCTTACCTCGCGAAAAACAATAATTAATTCAATTTTTTTAATCCAAAAAAAATCTCTTTTTTTTCTTAAACGCAGTGTGCATCCGTGGCATGATGGGCGAGACGACGGGAGTGACCTGGGAGAACGGCGCGACCGGCGACGTGGTGACGACGACCAACGCCAATGCCTACCCCGTCGACGAGAAGAGCAAGAAGGGCAAGCCCAACGAGAGCACCTCGCTGGCGCCCAACAGCAGCAATCAGACCTACTTCGCGGACGCGAGGATAAGGATACCGGAAGTCGACGATGTGAGTTTAAGTGTTGAGTGGAATCGACGTGCCTGTGGCTGTGCGGATATGGTTTTAACAAAGATCGGAGTGCTCCGAGCGAGGCTGGAATGTGATAGTTCTCTTTATCGTGTGTTGTGATAAGAGAGAAATGGATATACGCGAGCTGTTTGTTGACCTGTTGGTAGACGGTGATTGATGTTAAATTTTTCCTTTAGAACAATGTCGAATTCGGTAGCTAAGAATGAGAGCGTCGGGCAAGAAAGTTTTATCGGATTTGAAATCGCGATTGTCCGATATCGGCAAGATTTATCGGCCTTCTGACGCAAAAGATCGTCAATTATTTTGTAACTTTTAATTAATCGAACGTTCGAATAAATATCGCGAAAACACTTGTAGTGTCTATGGGACACAATTAAAACAAAAGAGGAACATTTTCAAAAGTGACCGTACCTTCGGATTATCCGTGTAGACGTATGATGCATTTGATATAACGTCACTTGCTGAGCGGAAATTCAACATGCACGTGCGTAGTAATGAGAGTGTTGTTAATCATTCGATACACCGTACGAGTCATAGGTGGTATATACATGCGTATTATGTTGCATACGATCAACGCGGAAAACTGTACTTTATTATTTAAATAAAAAATGCATCTATATTTAGGAATTTGCACATCCGGATATTTCGAAGAAATGCACGAGGCGTTTATAATGTATACAGGGAAAAGTACATATCTGAAACGTGTAGACATTCATTGGCAATGAATGTGATTATATCATGTAATGATTTCTTTTTAAAACTTTATGACTGTTGTGTTTGTAAATTCAGAGAGTTAAGAGGTTTCGTTTGATTAATTTTACTGCTTGTGTGAATTGTATTTGATTTTTGATTTGAGAGATAAAACATTATGAAATATTTGTGGTGTTTGATTGACATTGTAGATAATAATTATTGGTTTCTTTTTTTCAGGGTTTATTTAGTTTTAGGAAATTATGGGCTTTCACGGGACCAGGGTTCTTAATGTCTATAGCTTATTTAGATCCAGGAAACATAGAATCGGATTTGCAGTCAGGAGTTATTGCAAGATATAAGGTAATTATAATATGTTCATCTTAGTATTATCATTTTATTATAAGGTTTTAGTTGATTAATTATTAATTTTTGACAAAGTAGCATTGAAGTAAAAGTAACTTCAAGAGTATGCAAAAAATTATTAAACTTTTCAATTATACATCGTAATCTAACAAATAATAATAGCGGCTTCAAACTAAATCAAATATAAATAACCGTTAAAAACGATTGTCCAATTTCATTTTAATTGATATATTTAAAATATTCGTATTTAACATTGCAATTGATAATTAGTCACTTAGTAAAAAGTTCAAAGTATTTTTAAATCGAGTTTAAGGTTTCCTCTTAAAATTGATGATGATGAGAACAATTTGAATGAAACTGTACTTTTCAATAAATTATTTTTACAATTACAATTCGAAAGTATAAAAATCACGTGAATATGAGCTTAGTTTTCTACTTACCCAATATCTAAAACACTAACGCTCTTCGGGATTCAAATTGTAATCAAACATTTAAAAAATAATTTGACCATTATCATAGACATATCTATCACATCGTCATACCCATACACATAAAATCTCAATAACAACAAAAATAACATCCACCTGTTTTCCAGTTATTATGGGTACTACTCAGCGCGACGGTTCTGGGCCTGGTCATGCAGAGGCTGAGCGCCCGACTTGGCGTCGTCACGGGGCTTCACCTCGCCGAGATGTGCTATCGTCAGTACAAAAAAGTTCCTAGGCTCATTCTTTGGATAATGATCGAGATCGCGATCATCGGCAGCGACATGCAGGAGGTCATAGGCACGGCCATCGCCCTCTATCTAC
This sequence comes from Eupelmus urozonus, assembly GCA_900480035.1. Lineage (NCBI taxonomy): Eukaryota > Metazoa > Arthropoda > Insecta > Hymenoptera > Eupelmidae > Eupelmus > Eupelmus urozonus. The sequence continues at coordinate 7,399 of UELX01003641.1, forward strand.
TCTCGAACAAAGCGTAAGCCTTTTTCCCCTCTCTCTTTCTTTCATCTTGATACTGTACACGTGCTTTACGTAGTAGTCGCCGCGAGATTGCATCTATATTGATTTTTATGCGTATGCGAGTATGCGTTATCGTGATAGCGAGCGAATGAGTTAAGACTCTCGGCTTTGTAATAATAGGGCATCGAGGTGTTTGAATTTGGGTACCGGGGTAAGCGTGGACTGATTTTTTTTGTTTTGTAGATTTAGTTTGGGAAATGTACTTGAATTAGTGGCGTCTGGGTTTAATTACTGCTGATATGCTTCCGTTGTACTTAGATGTCTGCTGCGATAAGCTGTTGTTATGTTATCGTAATGATTTCATTACGATTTGAAATTTATTGAATTTATTTTTTTTTTTCCTTATTAGTTTATATTGTTTGAGTTGAGTAAGTATATGATTGTTGCAAAATTGTTATTGATATGATGAGTAACTTCGAGGAATTGAAGCACTTGCAGGATTTATGAATTTTAAGTGTAAGTCTAATTTTTTCTGATAGAAACTAATTTTAATACATTTGCAGTTTAGAAAAATTAAAATGATTAATATGTTTTTAAAAGTTTTTTAAATATGACAAACGTCTACTTATTTTACTCGCTTCAAGATTTTCTTTTAAGATACTTAACAATAACATTTTCAATCGTAATGACTTTAGTACATTGTATATATTATCCGTTGACGCGAGTTGTGCGATTATGAAACAAAAAACCTCCGATACCAGAGATAAGACTCCTTCACGTTTAAATTTATTGTTCGGCAGGTAAATCTTTCTATACACATCGCGTGTTATTATTATTAACGATAAAAATAGTCAAGTTGCAAAAGTAATTCTGAGATTTAATAATTTTCTCCGTAATTCCCAGCAATTACCACGACACGCATACACAATATTTTGCATCGTCATCATTTTCATCTTAAAGACTATCAGAACCGAATATTCTAATCATTAAATGCATGAAACTTATTAATGACCTCACTACTTTTGCATCCGCAGGCTTCCAATCTGGGGAGGAGTGCTCATCACCATCATTGACACCTTCACCTTTTTATTTTTGGACAAATACGGCCTGAGAAAGCTGGAGCTCTTCTTCGGCTTCCTGATTACCGTCATGGCAGTGACTTTCGGCTACGAGGTAAATTGTCCATAACGCCTGCAAAATAGTAAAAACTTTTGCGGCAAACCGTAAAGATGCATCCGAGGCATGAAAAAAGCTAATGTTTTAATGTTACAGTACGTCGTGTCGGCGCCGCCGCGGGTCGAAGTCATCAAGGGTATGTTTATACCCTGGTGCGAGAACTGTGATACCAAAGTCTTGCTGCAAGCCGTCGGAGTTATCGGAGCTGTTATAATGCCGCATAATTTGTACCTGCACAGTGCGCTCGTCAAGGTAAGACAAAAAGCGCTTTGTAAACTCTGTCGTTTTTTTTCCTCAATTTAGCGGAGAAAAATAAAACTTCCGATTGATGATTCGACAAAGTAAACGTTGTGTTGAACGAGTTCGTTATTGAGCCGTTTTTTCAAACTTTAAGGGTATAGAATGTTGCGTTTGGATTCTGATGCAGTTGATACTTTATTAAATTTTTGAAATGGACAATTATCAGATTTATGAGTTAATCTTTTTTAAAAACTGTGTTTACTTTTAAGAATTACGTAATTCTAGTTTAGAATAAATTTATGTTGTGTAAAGATAATTATAGAATTTTTTATTTTAATCGATTTTAACTATTTTATTTATTATTTTAGTCTCGAGATATCGACCGCAGACAACCCCAAAAAGTAAAAGAAGCTAACATGTACTATTTTACTGAAGCTGCGGTTGCTCTATTTGTGTCTTTCCTGATTAATGTATTTGTTGTGGCTGTCTTTGCGCATGGTTTGTTCGGCAAAACCAATGCCGATGTTGTAAGTATTACTAGTATATACTGCTTTTATTGCAGAAAATTAAATAGATTTTTAGAGGTATAACTCTTTTTATTTATTTTCAGTATTCGCTGTGCGAAGCAAATAACTTTACTCAAGGAATAGAAACATTCACAGTAAGTATTTTTTAAATCTTCGTTTCTTAAATAGTAATTTAAATATAATAAAAAATAAAAAATGCATCTTTTATCAATAACTTTAATGTACGAAAGAGAGATCTAATTTTAATCTTGCGTAATACAAACTATTTTTCAAACTTCGGTAATTTTATCAAATTATTTGACTTTGGCATCTGACGAAAGTAATTATAGAATTAGAAATTAAAAGAAACTTATAAGAAGTTAATATATTTTTCTAATAAATCACTGAAGATTCTTTAAATAATAATGAAATTCGTTAATTTAATTGATTGTATTATTCTTCAGAACGATAGTGAGACGTTCGAGGCGGACCTTTACAAGGGCGGTATCTTCCTGGGTTGTCAGTTCGGCTTTGCCGCCATGATAATTTGGGCGATCGGTATCCTGGCAGCGGGTCAGTCGTCGACGATGACGGGTACCTACGCCGGTCAGTTCGCCATGGAGGGCTTCCTAAACTTGCAGTGGGCGAGGTGGAAGCGAGTTCTCTTCACCCGTACCATAGCCATTGTGCCAACATTCTTCGTTGCATTCTACGCCGATATTAACGATGTCACTCACATGAACGACATTCTGAATGCTGTAATGAGCCTTCAACTACCCTTTGCCGCTCTGCCTACCATTGCTTTCACGAGCTGCGTGCAGATCATGGGAGAATTTAAAAACGGAATGTACGTATGATTTGTCTGCACGACGAGAAGTGCAGCATTTTCTCGTTGTTTTTGAACTTTAACTAGTGCGTTAATTGGTAAATTTAATTTTTCTTTTCTTGTTTTTAGTGATTTCAGATTTTACAATTTTTATTTACCTTGCTTTGAAAGCATTTGTTTTTTGTAGTAAATTTTTAAAAATAATTTAATTTAATAATTTAATTGGTTTTCAAAAAGTAGATAGATAGATAGAATCTTAAGTAATTCTAATCATTTGATACTGAGGTTATTTAGTGCACGTTAATAAAATGCTGAAATTAGTAATTAAATACCCACAACTTATATTTTTTATCATTTTGCAGGTTCAATAAAGTTGTCGCTACTGCTTTATCAATACTAGTGATATCGATAAACATTTACTTCGTGACTCAAACAGTATCCGAAATAGTGGCAGATGATCCAACTTATAGAATTGAAATAATTACAGCAATTTCAATTTTTGCTGTTTTGTATTTATTGTTTTGCTTCTACCTAGTTATCCACATGGCTATCAGCATGGGCGCAACTTCGCTCACCAAATTTCCGGTACGTACGAATTAAAATTATTATTACTATTAAGGTAAAATTTTTTCTTGGGTATTAATTTAATATATTTTTTCTTGCAGTTTATTGCCAAATACGTTGGTGGTCCTGTAGACACCAGTTTTGGATTAACGAATCCAGTAGTTTATTCAAGGTAAGACCAACGGACGACAATAGTAATAATTTTGCCAAAATACTCAGTAAATGAAGTGCAGAATAGGAAGTTATTTTTAAATTTTTATACGCACTGTTCATTTTGAACCAAAATGACGATCTATTAGTACACCATGACTGCTAAACATAAAATGTTTTGATGGTGTGGGTACCTTTCGTCAGTAAAACGTCATTAAATTGTGCGATGTCGAAGGAAGGCAAAATATTTTTACGGCTGTTTTGCTTTTAGCGTAAACTAAATGTGAACTCTGATCATTTGCTTTTGCTTTTTTATACTTGTGGTGAAGGTTGTGGTGCAATATCTTTTATGTATGGATAACGAAGTTCATAGACATTTTAAAGGTCAATAGAAGCATTGCGTGCCTTAATCAGTTAGATGCAATATATTCCATTTAAGAAACTAGTAATGATAGTAAGAAATAATATATTAAATATTTTTAGATAAAAGTTTTCTAAAAATTTTTAGCTGAGGGAATTTATTTTAATTATTATTCCGTAGTGTAAAAATGATGGGATGCTATTTTATATTGAAAATGTATGAAAAAACTTTGATGCGTTTATTTATAGCGTTTTACAAAAATGAGTATGATTGATGAAACTGTATGAAATATGCTGAGTTTTCACATTCTCGGACAATATTTTATGTAAGATTTATAAAAATAGAAAAAGATTGTTACTACCTGTGTAAATAATCTACATGCGCAAAATCCATTTTTTTACTAATAAATGAAAATGTATATCATTAAATTTTAAAATTTCGTTAATGCAAATAATGCTATGTATTAATTTTGCGTTAATCATTGTTGTTAACTAAAATCTTATTACTAAGAATCACAAGATTCATTTTATATCGTATCGATATCGAAATATGTCTTTTATTTAAATAAAAAATAATCAAAAATAGATAGAGGCTAATGCAAATCATGAAATTATGTTCATCAAGAATTCTAACAATCAGCAATAAACATTACGTGGTGGATTTTATATACCGGATTGTTTTATCACCTGCATGAAATACGTGTATGCTCTACGTAGGATATTATAATGTTACCAAGAAGAAATTTAAATAATGTATGAACATCAAAAATGCATCGAGATATTTTAGATAAGGAAAATTAAAATCATATATTTATTCTGTTGACAAATGATAAAAAGTTAAAAAAAATTAAACATTTACATATACCTTTGTCCCTAATATAATTCCTTTGGAATAACAATCTAATTTAAGAAAACTAATTAAAAGAAAAAAGATATTTATTATCTTTGCAAAAAAATTATTAAACTACGCAAATTATAAAAAGAACATTAATATTTCAGCAAATAAGTTTTCAACAGATTTTCCTCATTGAAATTAAATACAGAATTTGACACCAAGGAATTTATATTTTCTGCGTTATGACGTTAGAATAGCTGTACTTGCAATTTTATCATCTTGTCTGCAAAAAATAACTAAATAAAGCATAAAGTCATTTAATACGTGGATAGTGAATATTGCGCACTTTAATTAAAAGAAACATAAAAAATGTAGATCGCTGCATTTTTTTCAAATCTTATCGGCTGTTTATATGTGAAAGGTGCTGGTGCTGTTAATTAACACAAGCAATCAGAAAAAACGTACAAATGCGCTTGCAAACATAAAGAAAGTACAAAAAGAGAATAACAACTTTTGATAATAATATGTACATGTATGCATTATTTTTTTAATCAAAAGGGTATATATCTTTCATATACTTAGATAGATAGTGTTATTTTAGTTAAAATACTACTATGATACCACAAAATAGTAAATTTTCATATCGATTAATATTAATTTATTTTTGTTTTTATACTGTATTCTTTTGAGATTAATTGTTTCTCACCATGAAGTATTGAAAAAAGTTTCACAAAGTTAAAACTCCATCGAAAAATTCAACGATATCTTAGAAATAGTGAGAGTAATTAAGAAATCGAGTACTACGTATAAAGAATTAATTTATAATGTTTCATTAAAAAATAATTCAAAAAGATGTCTTCCAAACCTTGAATAAATAACCACGCTTAAAATAAAATCGTCGCCTATTTACTTGTTACCATGCTACTTCGTACATGTAATAACAAATTATTTGTTCACATGCACAGTTTCCACAACACGTCGGAAACTTCTCTGGATGCCTAGCGAGGGCTCGAATACTAAGAAATTATATCCTCATTCGTTATTGCGAATACGCAGCAATGCAATCATGTAGGATTCAAACACTCATTGTCACCCGTTGTCACGTTGGCTTCATAGTGCCCTTGGTACGTAAGTCTGCATTGATCAGTGTCGCAATTAAATTTAAATCAAGTAATCGTAGAATCGCTGAGTCATTTTTTTCGTTTTTGTTTGGTTCAGTGATTTATTGCATTAAGTAGAGAATGATTTTGGTTGATATTTTTTCTGTTTTTTTTTCTTTAAACTAATTATAATACCGGTAATAAATTAATTGTATTTTTAGTAATGTGATGCACAAGTTTTATTTTGTTCGTGTTAATATTATTAATTTTTTTTTATTTCGTTCAACTTTTTGCGTTTACCTGCATTTTTACTATACAAGTACATGGGCACAAGCTTTACAGCAGAATTTTGTTGCTCTTCTTACTTGTTTGTGTAACGTTTTAGTGTTTACTATTGTCTACAGTTCTTTCTGTAAAATCCTGGTTGAAATATTTTATTCATTATCAATGTATTTAAGTGCTTATTTTGAAATTTTGTTCATAGAATATTTACAAAATACATTTCAACGAGGGTTTGACATTCTTACTTCTTAACTAAATCTTTTATTTCTATAATATTTAACTAACAAACTTTTATTTTCTCTCTGCACATTTCTTGTTACTGACTAAAGTATGAGCAAACGTAGCTGAGGATTGTTTTCTACTATAAAGGTGAGATTTCAGTGTTTTTTAAATATTTTAATGTAGTTTTGTTGTAGAATTACTATTGAGATTATATAGGAAATCGTATTCACAAATTTTAATTAATTATCATTATTACGTTGCTCCTGACAAAGACTATTACTTTTAAAAAGTAGCTCATTTTAAATTAACTTTTCACCTTATTGTAATAAGTGCTGAATAAATTATTCATTTGATATACTTAACTGCTAAATAACTATTTGAAAGTTTTTAATACATATTAGTCTCTGTTAAGAACGATGTTATTTACTTATACAATAAATAATAATTTAAGTACTTATATTGATAAATTGTAAATAAAAATATTTCTTATTTTTATCATTAGTAATAAATAAATTATAAATATTATCTGTCTATTCATGTCAATTAAAATAATGGGTATTTGAAATATAAGAAATATTTTTAGCTAAACAGTTAACTGAATAATTTAAAATGTTAAAAATATAAAAAATTTAAAAAATACGAATATTTTACAGAACGAATCCAGGATTCTGCGATGACAATACTTTGGACGGAAGTTATGTAAAACGTGACATTTTTTCATTATCGTGACTTAAAAATAAAAAATGTTCACTTTTTTAAGAAATTTACTCTGTAAACTCCTGTTCATGACGATTGTAAAAAGGATTTTTTAACTGAAGATGATATTTTTATTGTAAGATATTTTATAATTATTGTACAGTAAATAAATACATGAGTGTAAATATTTTAAACATAAACTTTGTTTATTTTTCATTTATCAATTGCGTTTAAAAATAGTATATCACTGAGATAAGAAATTATTAAAGTAATATATACATTATAGTAGGTATAAGTCTGTTAGCTATAAATAATAAGTTAATAATAAAATATAATTTTAAGTTTTCTAATTGCACATTTTAAAAATCGTAAGGTTTTTCAGACGTTTCGTGTTATTGGGCTAAAATTAATTAAATTTTAAGTTATTTTACTACCTAAAGTAAAAAAACCGTAAACTGACACATGAAACACATATAGTGAAAAGTTCTTTAACTTTGGATGGCATTACATATTAATATTTATAGTTTTATGAGAAAACAATTATTTTTTTAAAAAGTTCAGTTGTTTAAGAACAAAACACGGTAACTTAAATAAATATGCATTAAATGAATTTTGGCCCAGCTTAATTGAGATCCGTTTAATGTACTGATATAATTGAGCTATTTAAGATTAAATATTTTTAAAGTACTTTTCGATCGTTTGGAAGATACTTAAGTTACTTGAGTTTTTTTTAAATCAAATGAATTTTTTTATTTATATTCATTTTTCAATCATTATTTAAATATATTTTATTGAATCATTAAATAGTAAAAAAGATTGGAGCATTTTTGGATGATTTTCGTTCGTAATTTTAATTAGGTTTTAATTTTGAAATATTTTTAAATAGTTTTATTCAAATGTGTCCCGTAGACGGTACCCTTTTGAACATACACCAGGGCACATTTGATCGATTTTTCTTTTTTTTTTTAAAAACAAAAAAAAACAATGTCGTTGTATTTTTAACTTTGTTAGCTTCGACGATAACGTGTACATAATTTCGTGAGGACTGTCTATTTTGTAATATTTCTATATTTTGAATAGTTTTCAACATTTTATTATATTTCGAAATCTTATAAATATTTTTGAAAATATAGTGGCATGCATATAAAGAATACCACAGTAACTAAATTTTATATAAAAAAGTGATTTATTTTCATATCGATTTTATTTAACCATTTAAAATTGAGATTTTGAAGTGAATGTAAGTGCACCAAGTAAACAATTTTAAGGACAATATTTTTTGAAATATTTATTTTTATAATCTTTATATTAAACGTCAGAAAGCTAAGTACTACGGAATTTACAACAATTGTTTATTTTATATTTTTATTTTTCAAGATGTATTAATCTTAAAAGGGAATCAGTGTAAAAAAAATTAATATTTGGGATAATAATATAAACATGTTTTGTCCAGAAAAATATATCTTTATTATCAGAGTGGCAATATTTTCTTATTTGTACAAATTTAAACATGATTCATTTCTAATAAAAACAATTAACGCTTACAACGATTTATATTTCAAAAGCTTAAAAAATATAATGCCTGAATAGTTCACGTGAAAAGAAAACTATTGTTTCTTTATTTATACTAAAAACGTTATCACAATCGAAACAATGTAATGTTTCGATAAGGCTTAATACAAATAAAACAATTAATGTAAAGTGTATATTTTTGCAGTAAATAAAAATCACAAGTGTATGTAATGAATAAAGACTAGACTGATGTATGCATGTATACTTAAACGATTAAGTACAGAGAAACAGAAACACGCATGTATTCATTTCTTTAATAAAGTTTTTTTAAATTTTAGAAAACGTTATTTTGTATTACAAAATACAGTAATTACGATCATAGTAGTTATTTAAATGTTATTATTTGTGGTATCAACATTTTAATTCACATAAAATTTACGTTTTAGTACTTATATAACAGTTATATATATATCATATAATTTTACCAATTGTATGTAAACATCAACACATGTAAATATTTATGATTAAAGAATTTAACATTTATAAATAGTTTATTGAAAATCTGTCAACATATGGAAGAGGATACTTGCAAGTATCCTTGAATTATAAAATATTATTAAAATGCGACTCAGTTCTTTCAGTCTTATAATGGCACAACAGAATTGTGATTTTTGTTTTACCGCATTTTTTCATTTTTCAAGAAATCATCTCTGAATGATTCTTGTGTTTACGTAAATTTTTGTACTGTACTTATCTAAAATAGATTATTAGTGATTTACCCATTTGCGCCGCAATAAAAATGTGCAGAAATAATAATTCTAACATTTAAACATTTTTCTATCTTATCACATAATGCTGTCTATTTGTTGAATGGATAATCATAGTATTTGGGAGAGTCTTATCATTGCGTGAATAACTCGTCTCATTAACAGTGTTATCACGAGATAATTATTCTCCGTAGTAGCCTGACCAGTAATCGCGCAACTTTCTCATCCACCATAAATTCAACAAAACTTTTGGGCAATTCAATTGTCCGAAAATTGGACAATTTAAACACATATTTTGAATGCATATAAATATTTAGATATAAAAAAGTTCAGTCATTGATTAGTTAAAAAAGAAAACAGCTGTTGTTTACTTTTACGCTCCATCCATTGACAATCGTAAATAATACTGGTTATGTTCTCTTCTGTAGTGCCAGTAAACAAATACGATAATAATCATAACTAAAAGAATTAACATTAATATCGATGATGTTAAAATTGCTGAAACAAAAAATATATTTATATGACATATCGATATAATCGAAGAAAAATGGTAGTATATTAAATATTATTGAAATCTTCATACCAATAATAGCCGTGGTATTAACACTGAACTGGTATTTTTCAAAACCCATTAGACATTCTCGTTCCCAGTTATCAGGGACAACATCTTTTGTTAAATGTATGAACTGTTTTAATGGACAAGCAGCAATACAACCAGGAATCGTCATCAAAGTTGGCTCTTTGGTTGAATTTTTGTAAAATATCTGAAAATAGAATAAAATTATTTTTACATAAAATTTTATAAAAAATTAATAAAGTTAAAATAATTTTATTCAAATTTAAAAAATAAGTCTTACAGTAACTACATATTCTTCTTGGGCATTAATTCTTAATTCTACAAGTAGTGTGGCGGTATAAGGAGGACAATGAGGCTCAAAGATATTTAAGGTATTCATCATGTTAGCTACAGTCTCATCGTGAGCACTGTAAATCCATAATTTTCTATTAGGTGTTAAAGCTCGTTTTGATTTTAGATCCATATGTTCAATCATATCCTTTAAAAGAGGTCCTGTTTATGAAACAAAAATTAGTTTTGGTTCTAAAAATTTTTTTACATGTAAATTATAACATTTGTTTGCTTGCCTGATTTTAGTCTTTGAAGAACTTTATTGTAAGTTTGAACTAAGAAGCTTTCATCAGCTATTGGTTTTAATTTTTCTGGATATACACTTTCTGTCCATTCAGGCAAAGTTTTATTATAAAGTTCCTAGAATTAAAAATATTTAGTAATATGAATCATCTATAAACTATAAAGAAAACAAAATAGTATTATTTTTAAATAAAATATATTACCTCTATGTATAGAGTGTTGTAAATAAATTCAACATTTTCCATATTAGTTATACTTTTTCCTGATTTTTCACTTAAATATTTATATATTTCAGCATTTTTTCTATTAATCCTTCTCATTTCTTCAGAATTTGCTACTCTTTGTAGTTCATAGTTATATTTATCACAAAACTTTTTTCCAGATACAAGACTGTCTTCTTCTTGTGGAATAGTATGTACTGGTATTGGCATCCATTTTTTTATGTCCCATACTTGGTCACCATTAGGAGGATAAAGTCCAGCTAAATTAGCCTCTGCAGACATTAAAGTTCTATCTACATCTGTACTCCTCACATAAATATCATATAAGGAATAAGTTTCTGGGATTAAGTGAGCATATCTTTTCCTGAGCCATTGGCCTAATTGTAAGTGCTGATGTTTCCCAAGCTATTGAATTCAAAAGGAAAATATAATTAGACATAATTTATTGCAATTTATTCTTTTTTTGTAAATAATTCACATATACCTATTTTAATACGTACATTCGTGAGTTGACCAAATGGTACTGGCCACTGTGATTCATCTCGATACGGATCGTTGGGATAAGGATCAATAGGAGTTCTATCTCCATGTCTAAATAACTGCAAATTAAAATAAACTGTTAATCGATAAAACTTTAACTGAAAAGTTGTATGACAACTGATACAAATTAAATTCTCCAGACGCATTAAGATACAGGCTGATTATTCAAAGACATTGACACACTTTCTCAACAGAAAACGAAAGTGAAAGACAAGATGAAGGATTGAATTTCAAGGTCGCTGCCTGCTCTCCCCATTACCATATACAGTATACAGACATTTCAGCAATCTTATCTTATCTCGCGCGCGCGCCGCTAATTAACTAAGTACAACAAACGGACCTTCCTACCAGCACACAAGCGCCCGAACAATAAAAGAACAAAGAAACACGCGAGAGCGCCGAAAAAACAAAGGCCGCCGCAAAAATAAGCACTCGGCAATGCACAGGCACGCGTGCAGCCGCGCGTGCAGTCGCGAGCGGTTATGTAAACAACTCCAAAACTATGTATCCCCTTTCGCATCACAAAAATGCATACGCAGCAACACTTACCACATTGGCGAAAATAACTTTGCCAAAGTCATCGTCGCTGCACCGGCTGGCAGCTAAATTCAGCAACAGGAGGCAGAGTATCGTCCGCATCTCGCCGCTCGACAACTATAGGTATTTTCACCGGGCAGAAGAGGCAGACTGAGATCGAGTGCAGTCAGCAGCAGCAGCAAACCGGAGAGTGCAGCTTACTGTATTTCCTCTTCTGGTCTTGCAGCGGCGTCGACTGGCCCGCACGTAGAAGGATCAGGATAGGCAGCTGTCCATGCCCGTGAACCTCCGCATATTTAATGGACACACGCGTGCGGCGTAGCGTTGAGTGGAATAAGTGTGTGGCCAGCTGCGCGCCCGTGGGAGAGACGTCCTGCTGAGCGGTAGCGCGCAGCACGCTCCTCGCTCCAGTGGCGCGTTTTGGAGCGTGCGGGGTGAGAGGAGCGAACGAGTGTCATATAGGCATAAAAGGAGAGTGGGAGGTGGGTAGATGTTGTGTATATATAGGTATTGGGCGAGCGAGAGGGAGAATGTTTTTAGTAGAGGGCAGCACCGCTCGGCTGTATAGTGTTCGATTTTTGCCGGTTGCGCTTGAAAGAGGGTATTTTTGTTAGTCATCGCGTTAGAGAGATAATTTTCGGATTAGCGGAGTGGATAATAAGTTTGGCAAGGCTCGTTGGGTGATTTGTTATTTTTGAGAGCGATGATATGAGGTCGTTCCGTTGCGGTTCGCTGCGCGATATGCGGGCCAATGCTCTGTGAAGTGCGATATTCTGTTTACGAATTTTTTTCAATCCGCACTTAAGCACGCGTTAAATGCCTATTATACAAATGTGAATCATTCTTTTCAAAAGCACTTGAAGCGTTTTATTATTTGCTTGCTGCAAGCTCTTTAGAATTTGAGGAATAGATATGTTTTGCTCTATTATGCCTTTGTAGTAATAATAAGATAATGTCAGTTTAATAGTTAATTAAATGAAATAAGATAAATCACGCGTGTTAGAGGAAGTAGTTTTGTAACTATCGTAATCTAAAAAGCAACTCAGCATCGTCGTAGTTTTTTAAGTTAAGTTGACTGTGGAAATGATCTGCTTGAATGAGCAAGAAAAAAGATAAAACGCGAAAAAGTATATAATGACGTAGTCCATTGCCTCGACATTGATACTTACTTTTTTCATTTCATGGAAAGGCTTTTTTTCAATGCGAGAGAAAACCTTGAACTCAAAAAAAATATTTATTGTAAACCTGAAATGTATTTTTAATAAAAATTATTTCACTAAATTCAATTATTAGTTGATAAATAAATATGTAAATAATAATTTATTATTAATATTAAATATATTAAAAATAATAAATATTGCTAATTCTTACGAAAATAATGGTTTGAAATTGTCAGTCAAATATACTATCGTTTTAAAAGCTTTTTAAAACGTTAATTAGACAATATACTTCTATACTAAATTTAACAAAGTAGAATATGTAATTAAGAATTTCATATGTATCTGTATGAATTGTTACAATATAGTTAGGTCACGCCAAGTTACGGGTCTTAAAAAATCATTATGATTAAATTAGTTAAGTAAAATACCTGTTAGGGGTAAAGTGTCATACCGCAATATTTTACATTTTTGTTTTCGATTAAATTTTTATGTAAATTTTCTCAACAATTTTTGTATCAAACGCAATCATAGTAGCATCTGTAGTAGTTCCCCAATAAATAAAAAATATTAGGTACGCAAATTATTAACTTACACGAAAAGTTACCAATGTAATCATATTCACATTTTAGTCACAAAAACCACTATTTTCGTAACAATCAGCCGTATACTTATAAGTGTCATACTTTAATAATTTAAATTTGCCTTAAACTTCTAAGAAAATTATTAAATGCATTGCAAGAAATTATATAACTCAGCTCTTAGAACCACACTCAGGACTTTGTACACATAAGAGCTGAATAATTGATCAAAATTCTTTTAATATACTTATGCATAATTATAATTGTACATTAATTTCTTTTTTAATTATTAATGATTTTTTTTTCTATAAACTTGAAGAAGTCGGTTAAATATATAAAAAATTTCTAGATAGACGTGTTCTTTGCGAGAACTTATACCATAAATTGTACCATAAATTCATGTTTTCCGCTGCGTAGGTCCTGTAAAATTTCCATATGATTAAGCTTAAAATTAATGTTTTATTACAATATCTATATGTTTCATAAAATGTAGAAATTCAAAATTTTATTGAATACATTTAATAACTTTTTTGCTCTCAAGAATATTGTTTTTTCCAAAATAACTTTAAATAGTACTATATATTTAAAATTATACTAAAAAAAAAAGAGCTTAGATTAGCCAAGTCTGAAATGACTTTTTTCTCGAAAATTTGGTTGAGGATTGCGCTTTACGTTACATAAACAACGCACAAGTAATTGCAATTCTTATGTATGCACGCGATTTGCATTTTGTCTACTTAAAAGAGAAATAAATTTTCCTTTCTTAGAAAAAAATAGATACATTTTCAACATTTTTTAACCACACTTGAAAAAAGAAGTTTTCTACAATACCTTTACTTGCATTTCAAGTTAGAAAAAAATTTTTATATTCTATTTATCGACTGTTTTTAAAAATAAGTGTAAATATAGATTTATTAATTTTTTAAACTTTTTCACAGGAAATTTTTTTCGATTGTTATTAGAAATAAAAAATTTTTCACAAAAAAAATCAATATTTTTGTCTAAAAAGTACTTTGTTAGGTAGACACCGTACATCTATACTAATTTTTACAAAATGATATGGTAGATTAAGGCCAAGTTAAAAGGTCAGGTAAAAATCTACGTAGAATATTAAATAGAAAGCCAAAATTCATACCATAAACATTAATAACTAGATTTTCAGAAAACTTTGAAGAAAAAAATTATTTATGTTAAAATGTCGGTAAGCTTGGCTTTTAATATTCTGTCTATAATTTTCTAAACAATATCAATAGAACTTTTTGGACGTTAGCTTTTAATAAAATATATAATCTATATAAAAAAATTTTTCCAACTGATTTGATAAAAATTTACGACATGATTTACGGGTTCCCGCATAATATATCGTAGATCTACTTGACCCTCTTACGT
>UELX01003642.1:0-22195 GCA_900480035.1 Eupelmus urozonus
CGCCTAAAATTGGTAGAGGGAATTGTGCATTTTGAGTCGTACACAACTCAATGATAAATGTAAACAGGGCGGAAATGTGGCCATTTCCACCCTAGGGTAGAAATGGCCACATTTCCGCCCTGTTTTATAAAATATGCTCAAAATATTCAACTTTCTCTACCAATTTTAGGCATGGAAAAGGGCCTAAACGAAAAAAGAATAACCATGTGTTTACCAGTTTTTAACAGTTATTTACATTTTATTAGAATTTTATCTCCAAATCTTTTCTTTTTTGTTTCGTAAAAATGATCACTTAGTACATTGAAGTTTAAAAAATATTTATGTATATTTAAGATATAAAAGAAATACATATTAAAAATATTTATTACCTTTAGAAAACCGCGATTTTAAGAGACATATCGCATTCAGAAAGCTGGTATAAAAAATATTTTATATCATTAATTAATCATAGGCAAAGTATCAGTATTGTGGTGCGCCAATATATTGGCTTTCTAATACTCTAAAGTTAAAAATTTTTTTTTTTTAAATTTCTTTTAATATTTTATAAGAAATTAATCAAAAAGTTAAACAATTAAAACACGAATAAGAATTTAATTTTTAATTATTAATAAAAAAGTTTTAACTTCTAAGATAAAATATTTGATTATTGAAATATACAACATTTGAGTAATATTACAATAATAAAACAAAAACTTAAAAAATATTTTAAGTAATTCTTATTAATTGTTATTCCAAATTTGGGATTGAACTCCTTAAAAAAAGCAATTGAATCTAAGGCGAAATATGAACTAATTCTGAACTAGGGAAAAAAAAACAAGAATTTTACTTAAATAATCACTTAAGCAATTACTTAAGCAATAACTTATGGATTAAAGCAAAAAATAAATATTTTTTAAGTAATTACTTAAACAATTACTTAAGCAATTACTTATGAACTAAGGCAAAAAAATTAATATTTTTTCAAGTAATTACTTGAGTACTTACTTAAGTACTTACTTAAGTAGTTGCTTGATCAATTTCTGAAGTAACAACTAAAGGCGAGATACTCGACTGTGATTAGTGGGAATCGTCATTTGTTCTCGCTTCTGATTGGTGGGAATCTTGACGTATGGGAATACAATTTTATTTTATACATTAATAAGTTTACAAGTCCCACAAGCTCGTCCTTTGTCGTATTTGGATTAGGAAACCATTCAATTACTGCAAATTTTATGCACCATTATTATCAATCTGAAAAATAAAGAAGAGAAAATTATTTTTGTATAAAACCCATTCCAATAAATATTATCGTAGAAAATACAAATTATACAAATAATTATTTTTAAACATATTAAAAGCTTTTCAACTTAAAAAAATCTATATTTTCATGTTATTATCAAGTTTTCTATTTAGTTTCATTTCCAAAAAGCTCGAAGTCGAAAATTCAAAGAGCATTAAAATTTAACAACTATCTACTTAATAATTTTTTCAAAAATATTATTCTCACCATTTTTGTTCGAAATTAGTCTCCTGCTAATCCAGAAAGGTGTTACACAACTTCGCGAGGCCTATCGAACATACAACTTCAAACGCCTCAAGCCCCAGTTGCTTAATTTCTGCAGCCTCCATATCAGCGATATACCTAACTATGCTGTTTTTCTCTTTTGCGAGACGAATAGTATTTAAAGATGCCAAAGTAGCATCCTCGATGGAGTGAAGTTTTCTTCTCAGAATATTCTCTTTAGCGTCAGTGATAATATTTAAAAGATTATAGTCATCGGCCGAATTGGTTACTTTTGAATCAGCTGACAAATCCCAGTAGGCATCTATATTGATGTCTTGGAACATCGTTTCGATGGCTATGACTTTCTTTTTAGGGAAATAAATAGAGTAGATGTAATTAAAGTAGTTAAAAAATTGAACAAAAAAAATCATATATATTTTCGACAAATTATTTTTTAATTTTCTTAAATTGTTTCAGAAAACATAAAGTATTGGTCATGTTAGTTAATATGCTGTATAATAATTATTATTATTAATTATTAATATTCTTAAAAATATAATTAATAATATTAGTAAGTAGTTAATATTTCTTCTATAAAAACTGACATAATAATGGCAGATATAGTAAAATTTTAATTTATATACTTATGTAAATATTCTAAAGACTAGCGAAAAAATAATAATTTTAAAAAAATCCTAAACAAATATTCATAGAAAATCACGTTACATTTTTCAACTCGCTTTTAAGTAATTTATTTGCAGCCACTTATTTAAAAATTATTTCATACAAACATTATTTAAATACAGACTTTACTTACCCTGCTTCTAGCAATAGCTTTATTCCAATTTTCCGCAATCTGCTCTTTCAAAATGACCAGATCTGTAGCTTTACAGTCTAATTCCGACATCAAAATGGCACCGATGGTCTGTATATCGATCCCTACAGATTTTTGATACAAGTCAATCATATTCAACTTGGCAAAGCTCGCCTTGGCTACGATTTCTTTAGCGAGTTCGCGCATCTGCCTTGTCTCGTTGGCTTTATTGTTAGAATTTCTTTGGTCGATGCTGCTGTCATTCAAACTTTTGATAAAGTTAAGTTTCCGCCTTAAGAGTTTGAGTTCAGTCTTCTTTTTCATGTTGAAGTAAGTCTCGATAATGACCTTATTGCACGAAGAGCCATTCAGATACTCCTCTTTTTCCTCCATGCTATTAATGATTTCCTCCATTTTCACAGGCTTGTGCTCGTAAATAGCGTCTATGATCGGCTGGGATATCAGTTCCTTTCCAACTAGCTTCTGTTTGTTTAAAACCACAGGTCTCTCCAGCGTCTTGTTAATTCCGAGCTGGGGTACATTGAAGCACATCGCGCCCGAAACCAAAAGCAGAAAAAATATCGGCAACATTTTCCGAAAAAACTTTTTGACTTCCTGGTTTAGTCGGCACGAATTTCGAAACTGAAGTAGAAGCGAGCGTTCAGGGGGCTCTTGTATTTATACGGGAAATTTCGAAAGAGCCGACGACCCTTTGGATAATAGAAGTGCGAGAGTTTCGAGGGGTGCAGTCTTAAGGGTGCATACATAGTGATGGCAGAGATGCAACTGCATTTACGACTCAATAGGCAGAGGTAGTGGGAAGCACAGTTTAGCTCGCTGCGCTGTGGATGTGGCCTAAGTACAGATGCTATCAGCCAGGTATTGAGGGGAGCGAGGCTAGTCGTCCTGCTTGCTTTTGTGTCGACTGCAGAATTTTCACGCCGAATCGAGGTTACAGCGTATTTTACGAGGTGATATTTTCGTTTGAGCTATAGTGGAAAATAGATAATGAGTGCCCGTTTTTGTATGCATATAATACTGCATCGATACTTATACAGTTAGTTAATATGATATGAAAAAAAGATCAGACGAATGCTGGAAATAATTACTTTAACCCAGTAAACAACAAGTTAACTTTTAGAGACCTTTAAACCTATTTTTTGAACGCAACAGCGCTAGACCACTTTTTTTACGGGGAAGATTGAAATTTTAGCTCTATTCGAGAGCGTTAGAAGTCAGCTAGAAGCGCCTAAATGACTGCTACTCATCAAGCGTTCTTTAGTCAATAAAGAATTTAAATTTAGTCCGATGTAAGAGTTATTAATATCACAGCAAAATAATTCAAATTCGTTTTATAGAAACGTTTTATTTTATTGAAGCACATAAGTAAAAAATTGAAAACTTGAAAAAAGCAGGAAGAAGATATACTTAAAAGCAAGCATTTTTTAAATTCAATTTTAATAGCGTTAAACTAACAAGAGCATTTTCTTGCTTAATGTTTCTCTACGAAAAAAAAAATTTCAACTACTAGGCAGCCTTTTTTCTGTCGCGCAAAATTATATTTTTGAATGCCACTCATAGTTTTTTAATTCTTTTTCATACCTACATTATCCACATTTTTCCAAAATTCATAAGAAACAAATAAAACTTTCAAGGTCTACAAATCATCTCTAAAATCACGCAAGATAAACGGTCACACATTATCCTTAACATCTCATTATGTCAACGTGCCGAGCATTTATTACCAATTTACAGACATAAGCAGCACTGTGGCTGCCGGAAAATCGTTATAACAATGACAGAGCCGGAGATCAAGTCAGTGTTGCAGAGTTTCAGCTGCCAGAATTATATCTCGTGTCGACGTTCTTGGGGGTCGTCGTCAGACCGGCAGTATTCTGTATGATATAGACACGGAACTTTATCAAAGAAGACTAGACGAGATTGAGTCTTATCCGGCATAGTAAGACGAATATGCTTAATAACAATAATAAGGGAACAAAAAGGTGGATAATTTAATTTTTTTTTCAGGAGATGAAAACTTTTGGATATATGATTGTCATTGTAGAAGTTACATGATATGATGAATACTATATACCATTATAGATTATTATAATAAAAAATTATGAGTACTTTATAATCAGTAATAAAATTTTAAATCAATAAAAAATGTATCTTTGCATTTTAGACAATCGGCGGGACGTTGAAACAGAAACGAAAAATTTGCTTGTCGCAACATAATGATTACAAAATACATTCGTTTTGTATGAAAAGTAGAACAAGTGTGTCATTTTACATTGCACTGCAATAATGAGTTTTGAAACGTGTAGGTGAGACAATCGCTGATTCACCTTTTCTCGAAATGTAAGAAAAAAGACTGTCATTAGACCTCTTTGTATCTTTTGTTGTAGCTTAAAAAAATAAATTATAATTACTGTAGTTTCACGGCTTTTACCATATGATGTAATTGAAATATTAATTACGTAACTTATTAATATTGTTTATGATTAAGAAGGTTGAATTAATTTATCTTGTTGTTTTGAAAGTGTCGTTTTAATACAGTTATTTGAACTAATCAAATAAGTTTTGATAAATCTGATTGCAAAACATTGGCCTTTGATCAATTCATTTTCAATAAATTTTCTTAAGAGTCTTTGCAAATTGAGAATCTTTTCATTGAATACAGAACGTTGGAAAGTAGCATCTTTTGTGATGTAAACAATACTCTGATATGTTAAATCAGTGCGTAAGCAGAGCTTACTCGATCTATCAAATAAGTTGGTTGATAAATTGTATGTACTTTCTTTATATACTTCCTTCAATGCGAACTTTATAAACAAAGTCATTGCTTCTGGTAAGTTAAATGTCAATAAGTTATCGCTATTTAATATAATGCGAATAAATCCTTTCATTATTTATAATTGTGACGTCAAGAAAATAGATGGAATTTTATTTTATATGTATATCCATTTGTTTTTATTTAAGTCTTGATATTGATTTAATCAATGAAAGTAATAATAGTTGAAAATAAAAAAAGATAATATAATTGCAATGGATATTAATTCATTAAAAAAAGGAAATATAGAGAGATATAAATATTTATCATATTGTTTAAAAAAATCCATTTTAAATTCTCTGTTCTGCATTTAGTATTGGATAGAAAGAGAAAAAGTACAAAAATAATTGATTATTTTTGACACTATAATAATGGACCTTGACTTTTTTATGAAACTTTTACAGTCTGTGAAATGATTAGCTAAATGATTTCATGACCTAATTTGGATTACGGAATTATATGTTTTGAAATTAATTATTAGAGATATCTGTGCAGAATCATTGTTATTCACGTGATTGTGAATTAATTTACTCTGATTTATTGCAAATAATTAGTTATTCACAGGTGTATTGATTAATTATTGATTATGCATTTACCTTTTTTTTTAATGGTTTTTTCTATTTTTAATAAGTTGTATTAAATCTTTTGACATAATTAATTAAAGTACCCAGATATTTTGGTACCTAATTAAAGGACCTGAAACCCAAGTATTTCGAGTTTTTAAATAGAAAATTAATAATTTCAAATTAATAAATATCAAAATATATGATATTGTAAAATTGCGTAAATCAAACAAAACAAAAATAATTTAGGAAACAAAATTAAGGTATAAATGGAAGAAAATAACTTCAGTCACAATTTTCTTAAAAAACAATAACGTTACAGACCACGTCTTTTATTATCTTCTCTTTCTCCGCTCTCGCCCCGGGCTCTCGCCCAGCGCATTAAATTACAAAAAAGCGTAAAAAAATCATTGATCAAACGGCATACAATACACAGACATAATTATCGGACAATCATCAGCAACGAGCCATCTAGTTCTTCTTCTCAGCCGCAGCAGCCGCGCTCTTCAGCTGGTCGTTGAGGCTCTGGCTGGCTTCAACTGCGATATCCACAGCCTTCTTCGTGAAGCTGGCTACCTCCTCCTTAACCTGGCCGGAGTTAGCCTTGATGGACTCGACGATCGTGTTGGATTCCTTAACGAGGGTCTGGACGCCCTCGTTGAACTGCTTCTGGAGCTGCTCGGCTGACTCCTTGGCGTTGGGCACCTGAGCGTTGATGTCGTCAACGACCTTGGTGAGCTTGCCCTTGACGTCGGTCCACAGCTTCTCGAGCTCGGGGGTCTTGTTCTTCACCTAGGGATGAGAGAGTTTTTTTTCGATTAGTTTTGGAGGTTTGAGGGGGGTTGGCTTGTTTATTTGAGGGAGTAGAGGAGTGTGTACTTTACTTCGTCGGTTATGATGTGACGTAATAAGGTCGATAAAAAACGAAATGAAAATACAAACTAAAATAAAATAGAACCGATTAATAGAGATAAGGCGTATCCCGATGGAGGAGTAAGGGGGCGCTGATTAGGGCCTGGTTAGGGACGGTTAGGTCCTAATTAGGGCCCGGTTATTATTCCATCCAGATACGAAATTTGTAATTTTTTAAATGAAATTGGGAGGAAAAAGAGAGTCTGAGATTTTGATTGAATTGTTGAAATGTGAGTGACGAGTGATTTTAATGAACGTTGCATAAACTCGTTTGACCTAATTTTTGTGCCACTTTTATCAGAATGAGGAACCGGAGTTGTGCAACTGTTTTTGTGCTTGGCATTTGGCAATGCTAATGCTGTCTGATTAAATTTTGAAATAATATCTGTAAAAATTTGCTTGTATCGGTTCTTCTCGAATTATTCATCGCGTATAATTATCTACGAATAATGTCAAAGACATTAATTTATATTACGTGCATATATTGTCGGCATAAAAAAAATTACTAGTTCGGCCATGATGTTATATTATTATTCTTTTTAATGTATTATCGTAAATTCTAAACAACAAATAAAAACGTACGTTATTTAAAAAAAGTAGTTCTCGTAAAATATGAACGTATACGTAAAAGCCATGCTCTTATATACTTATGCGACCGGACGAACAAGGCACAACGACCAATAATTAAATCTCGACAATTCTCAAGCAAATAATGCCATCTAATTTCACGCGTAAGCGCCCCTGAAATCTTCCATTAAACCATTGTCAAACCGAACATCAAAACATATCCCCGAAGGCCGTCCATTCATCTCACTTCTATTAAACAATCCCAAAAACCTTAAAACCCGCGCGCAAAAAGAAAAAGCAGAAACAATCTCAGAAAAACAAATTAAAAAAAAATCACCTCCTCGGAGACGGTGCTGATGTAGTTCTGGACATTGGCGACCAAGCTCTGGCTCTGGTTCTTCAGAGTGCTGACAACCGTCTCCTGGTCCGGAATATTCAGCTGGTTCTTGATATTAGCCGCCAGGTCGTTAATGTTCTTCTGGGCGTTGCTGATGAACTCGGACAAAGCCACGGGCTGGGCTGGCTGCTGGGCCTCTGGGGCAGCCCAGGCGCAGGCTACCAGAGCCAGGAATGCGAAGCACTTGTACATAGTGTTAGAAAGTTTCGTCTTCGGTTAAAAAAGGGATCACTGAGCGACGCGTCGTCGTTAGAGGCAGATTTCAGACTGACGTAGACGCGCCGCGGCCGGCTAGCATTTATAGGACTGGCTTATCAGCCTGGACGGGGCAAAGTGCCGTTTATCTGGGGAGAGGGAGACGGAGAGCTGCTGCCGATGGACCGCCGGGATCGAATGTCTTAGCACCCCTTGCAGAGGCGGTCGGGAAAAATGCCGGGCTTTCTTTCGACGTTGAGGACGATGAGTAGACTGCGCGACGATCTTTGACTATTTGCGCTTGCGAGTGTGTGTGTGTTTAGTGGAGAGCGGATTGTTGTTTGAGATGTTTGTTGAGAGTCGCGGTTATTGGAAAGATTTGTTGCTTCGAGGTCGTGGAAGTTTTGTTGAAACTAACCTATATTGGTGATTAGTAGGGATGATTTAGCGAGAATTTTTTTAATATTGCGCTGAGAGTGTTGATTGCGTTAAGAGAGATTGTGTTTTGAAAACTTTTATTGAAATTGACCGAATTGTACTATAAATGCGCTTTTACTATAAATTTAAAAAATCTAAATTATTATTATTCTTTGACGACTAAAAACTATTTATTACTCATTTCACGCTTGTTTATACTTCAAATGTTAATGAAGTGCGCGTACTTACTGTAAGTATCGAAATACAGTTAAAATTATATATATTTTCATTTTTAATTATAAATTAAAGCTATTTGTTAGATTATAACTGTTAAAATTAATTTTTTGAAAAAGTTGTTTATTGAACATTTTCACATTGTAATTTACAAGGTTTTTATTACAGGTTAGTAAAACGTAAAACATTATTTCTGCATAATTTATTAACCGGTATTATTATATTTTAATTAATGAATAGTATCACATATTTCCATTAAAGTAATATTTATTATATTTATAATTACATATTATGAATTGGTTTTTATCTTTGACAAATTAACCAGAATTTAAAAAACTAAAATTCATTTTTCAAATTAAATGCTTTTTCATTTGCTATTTTTGCGTATACATTATGACAAATTGTACACATACTTATATACTTAAAAAATTTTCTCAAATACGGAGGATCCGCGAGTGATTCATTCTGTTTTCATACGCAATGGAACTATATATAAGCACTTCTGACTATCCGTTCTATGCTATCATGCGTTTGGTTCCGTGAATTTTGTGGAAAGATTCGGATTTAATCATTTTAACTTCAAATTTGTAATCTTTATTGCAATATTAGTACTTTGTATCAAAATAGCTTGTTGAATTATTTTACAAATTGATAAAAATACACGCAGAATGTCGCCGCGATAACCTTTACAAATTTTTAGTTTTTTTTTTATAATTTATTTTCTAGTTTTTTTACTATTTATAATATTTATAGTTGCAATTTATTAACTAAAATAAAATTTGAATTGTCAATGAGATTTTTAAATTGCGAGTTGTAAATATACTTATTTGTATTATTTAGATTTTTAAAACATCTTAAGTGATTCTACGTGTAAAATGAAGAATTATAATCCAAACTGTTATTGGTTTATTGACCTTTGAATGAAACGTTACAGTAACATGCATATCACGTGGACGATATATCTTCGAGTAAATGCTGGATGCTGACTGCCAGTAATTTTTAATATTGCTAATTAATATTGAATTGCAAACAATATATTTTATAAATAAGTAATTAAGGAAAGTCATTAAGTTTTTAATAACCCATTATTTTAAATGCTATTTTCATAATAAATTCGGTAAAAATAAAAATTTAAGGATAATTTAATAATAAATTATACTCATTAGTTTAGTTCAAAATTTTGACAGAAAATGGATTAAAATTGAATTGGAATCCGAAATTTTAAAAAAGGCTAATCAAAGTATAAGTAACGCTTTAAAAACCGATAATATAATGTATGTTTTGCTGCTGATTGAATACTGAATGTCCACATTTTCATTTAAGTATTATTTCACTATTTATATAAATTTAATATTGTTGCTTAATAAATCAGATAGTTATAAACTGACTAAAGATTTCATAAACAAAACAGCTTACAAAACTACATGGTGTAATGAATGATTCAAATATTATAATACAAAATTACCATCTCGTTAAAGTGTATGTAAATTAAGTATTACAGACACCTGCTTGCAGACTCATATCGCATGGTGTACGCCTAACGGAAACAAAACGTGTTAAAGATTGCAGTTCTAAATTTTAGAATACAGTGACATTTAAGGTATTACTTTACGTTACGGAAAGTAGACATTGATATAATAATTGATATTAAAATTTTATTTTCTGAACAAATTATATTTCAAATTAAATATTTATTTATCACGTATTTGTAAGTGTTAATCTTAACCGATTTATTATGAAGCAAAAAATATAGTCTTGTTTTTAGAAACTTTCTAGTGACCCACAGGTAACGAAATTTCTATTGTCTTTTGGATAAGATAATTTCTTTCCGGTCTGTGAAATGATACATATAAAATATTCACAGGTATACATTTATTTCCATGTTTAAATAAAGTTCAATACGATAAATATTTATATAGAAATATAATATTTGATTTCTAAAATTGAAATCACAATATTTTAGTTATTTATATGGAAATTAATGTTTTGAGTATAGTATTGAATTATTGTATTAGTATGTAACCTCGCAAGCTGTTATTTATGTTTTGACGAGTTTATCATTTCTTTATTTACTGTCTTAAAAATTGTACACAAGTCAATTTAATTAGGTTAGATGTTTAGAAAAATTTCCTAGTTTAAGACCGTGGAAAAGTTTTGCCTTGGATAAGATTTGTTAGAAATGATGAAACGTATGTGCACGTTGTATAATATTGTACAAAATAAGCTTTACAATAAAACATAAACAAAACATTAATGATATCAGAAGAAGATTAAAATATTATTTAAAACATTTAAATTGTCTAATAATTTTTAGAAACGGTATTATGATAATGCAATATTTTAGGCGAAAATTTGGATGTATTATGAAAACAAATTATTTATTATTATGTTTTTAATAAACATTAAAATATTATTATGAGCATTACTTTATTCTTATTTAAATTACTTAGTATTGAAATAAAATGAATATGCTAAATCAAACTGATTTATATCAAGTTAAAATATAAGATGTCACTTTAATTTAATTGATACGAATTTCTTAAAATAATTCGGGTGAAGTTATTTAATCTTACATGTTTCTATCTATATTATCTTTGGCAAAATATGAAACGAAAGAAAAAGCCAAGATTTTCTTTTACTTTTAAAAGCAAATCATCACAATCACGTAGAGGTCAATAAAGGCCATCTCTCAGCCGAAATTATCAGGATGGACTTATTTGGTCTCATCTTATATTTGATTAACATTGCGGTTACTTCATCCCCTGAAACATGAATCATTTGCGTGACTTCATATACCTTTTTATCCTGTCATATACCTTAACTTTTTTCTTTACACAGCAATTAAAATGAATTTTCAAAAAATAATTTTATTTACTAGTATTGGTTAAGATAAAGTATAAGTTATCTAATGTGTTTTTATTAATTTTTTTATTACATGTTAAATAAAAACAAATTTTGTAAAACCATATCTACAAGTATAATTGTACTGTTTCTATTAATTATATTGTGAAGTATTAATTAATAAAAATTTTCTTTGATTACTAATCAATAAATTAACACCATATTGACATATTTAATTTTTAGGAACATATACTTCTAATCTTAGAAATTTTAACATATATATATTTTATAATTAGTAAAATTAAAAATCTTATGGGTAGAATTAAGATGCAATTTTTTGATATAAATAAGATATTTTTTTCTGTATTCATTAAGAGTTGCAAAAAAGATGAACTATATAAATGAGGCTTTTTATTTATCTCTCGTTAAAATATTTCATTTCAGATATACATACAGCTTTATGTAATATGCATACGTGAAGGTAATTCAGCTCAAAAAAGCGTATGATATAAAGCGAATACTAATGTATATTAGTATTAGTAAAGATAAACACTATGCATCTTTGGTAATAACGTAGTATAATACAATTGACTTATTTCTCAACTGACACATTATAATTTTAAAAATAAAATACAATATTTATTAATTATTTTCCAAGTTAATTTTTATCTTAAGTGAGAATAATGTCATCAAACGTCATTCCCGTAGTCCTTAATACATAATTAAATATTTGACTTTGAAAGATCTGTTATTATAGATATATAAAAAGTAATTATTTATAAAATAGTTAAATTCAAACTTCAAAATCTTTATAATGATGATATAGCATTGAGTAAAATTAAAAAACATAAACATTTTTATAATTTGATAACATTGTTTGCTTTTATAATTTTCAAAATTTGTTTAAATTAAAACATCACATAATTTAAAAGAATAAATAATCTTATGTTCATGCAAAAGCAAATTGTTTTTAAATGTCATTACATTTTTATATTCATTGACATTGCACTTTAAATATGCTGCGCCCGAAAAAAAATCACGAAGACCTCAAACCGATTTGTGTCATTATAAAAGTTTGAAAATTCTCTCGCTTGTTGCATAATACAGAAATACACTTCCTCAGCACAAAGGGAAAATAAAATCTCGTCTTATCGCTGAAAAATGCTGTCGAGGACCATTTCATAAAAAGCTTTTAAAAGACAGTCTAGTTCTTTTTTTTTCTCAGAGATAAGAGAGAAGATCTAAAAACTTTCCCGATCAGGCGGCATGCACACGCTAAGTGCATTCTTGGGTGACTGCTATTAGAACTTTGAACTGTATTCCTTATCTGTTCGGTCAGCTTTAGAGCCTTGACTCATGACTTGGACGTCGCGCCTAATCTTCCGAGATACAAGCACTTTTTGTTTAAAATTAATTTGTTTATACAACTCGAATCTTATCGAGGTCGCTCAATGCTTACAGCATAATTTCTGAATAAAAAATGAAATTTCAAAAAAAGCGTAATTTCCAATAGATTATCAGTTCCCCTTGTCATTACATTACTACAATATGCGGCTATAGTACACTAATCAATAAAAGAAAAATACACAATTATTCTGAAAAATCGGGCTTTTATTAAAATCTTGTACAGGCGTGACAATAAAAACTAGCCATCTGCTTATCGGTGATATACAAAAATACAAAAGACATAGAGCACTCTCAAGCCCTACTCTCAAACAATCCTAACAACAACAACAAAAAAAAGCTAAGAGAGCGACGCGGAAAAATAAATTTAAACGCCTGCACTTTCACAACTGCGGCACGCAGCGAATCCCGCAGTCGTCAGCATTGGAGGGAGAGTGCGGAAAAGTGTATAAGCGGGCGTCAAGATAAGAAGTTGAGGAAGCTGGTTTAGGCGCCGGCGGCGGGTTTCTCGTCGGACTTGGGGATGATTTTGGAGGCCTCCTCGCTGAGCTTCTTGCCGACGTCCTCGAAGAAGTCTTTGCTCTTGGAGAGGAACTCGTCGATCTTGGGCTTGGCGTCGCTGAAGGCCTGGTTGATGCTGTCGCCGGCTGATTTCAGGGCCTGCTCGATCGAGTTTGCAGTGGTTGCTTCGACCGGGGCGGAGTAGGCCTATAGTCAAAGAGGATATTCGATTAGTATTGTGGGAAATGATTTTTTGGGTGGGTTTCGATTTTAATTGTGAATTTTAGGATTATTAAAATCTATACAAGGGATCGGTATGACGGTAAACAAATTTTAGTAAATGGATCTGAATAGAATAAAAATTTATTTAAAAGAAATACCAAGCGATATTATGATGGCGCCAATACACGGAAAAAAATATTTTGTTAGGTTTCCTATATTCTACAGAAATTTTCAGAATTTCTACGGAAAGTGTAATATCTTTTTTTGCTCTGCGCTCACAAACGGAGTTTTTCTGCTAAAAATCAGAGAATCTTCTTTTTAACAGAGCTAACTAAATTTCTTATGATGGTATAAAACAAAGAAGTTTCTTTGATAGACTTTTTCCTCTTTAAATAACAACAGAATTTTAACTCAGTTAAACGAGGAAATTTAGCGAAATATTTATTTCTGTGCATATAAATACTTCATATCTACCACAGTTGAAATTGCAATAATCATTAAGCATTTTCAGCAATACATAATGAAATTTTTAATTTCTCATGATAACTGAAAAGTTTGGTATAAGCAAGACAGGAAATCACGTGTCACATGTCGCGACGACGATCGCACGATATACGCATGTTTGTTTATGCTGAGATTTTGTAACATTGAATTAAAAGTTGAAAAGAACGGTTTTCAATAAAAAATTATGTTTAATTGATTTATATAATTTTAGATAATGAAACGATAGTGATTAGATATATGAATTTTAAAAAATCAAAATGTTTATTCAGAAATATTCAATCATTATAAAAATCTAAAGCTCTGTTTTTTTTTTTCATAAATCAATGAGCTACAACTATAAAATTTAATTCCGAAACAATTGAATTCATACGAATTATTCCATGAGATTCTTCCAATAAATCAATTTTAGCTTCACAAAGAATGTTACGTAATACAAATCTTAGTGATTGTATCTGTTTCCGGTATTTCAAAAAATAATGAACGTACAATTATAGCTGATTGATATTAGCCTGTCTAAAGGATCATAAAAAGATTTATTTGCATACATTTTGCAGCATAAACATTAATAATGAAGTTAAGTTTTATGAAATTTTAGAATAGAAGTTTTATGAAAGATTTTTATTTGTTGCTTAAATAATTTCTAAAACTTAAAATTTTGTTTACATATAAGCTTTTTAATAAAAAATAATACTGCATAATTAATCAAATGCGTAAAAGCTCTGTTTCATTAAATTTTGAATATAAGAAAGGCATGTTATCAAGATTTTTTTTTTTTTTAATAACAGAATTATTCAATAGATTTTTAAAAAATCTTTGTTGTCTTTGTCTTTGTCTAGTGTTAATTAATTAGCGTGACATTAACATTCTTCTTGAAGGCTACTCGATAAGCACGAGAACTTCAAGGTTTCTTTTTTGTGTCTTGTTTAAAATTATATATAAAAATTTATTTACTCGTTTAACTGATAATACTTGTTAAAATTTTTTATATGAAATTAATTGAAAGCTTGGGTTTATGAAAATGCATCAAACATAAAACGTAATATTGCTATTAGTGCAGAATAACTACTTTGCGCGCAGAAGCGCGTTGACGATTGACATGAAACTTGAATCACTTTAGTCTTTGTAACAAAGCGAGGTATTGTCATAATAGAAACATTATAGTTCAAAAGATTATTGTATGTTTTGGACATTATTAACAAGATATTAGAGTACTCTTGTTAAACTTCACGTGCTTTATATAATCATGCAAAATAGAAAATATTATCGTTTTACTTATATAGAAATAAATAGAATTTCACACAATGCACGTAATGGAATTAGAATAGACGGCGAAACGTTGAGAAAACGCGCCAGAAAATTCGACGTATACGAATTAATTATGAATGAAATCGTTCTATTTTAAAGCGGTCACGAGCATTTCAAACGATGATGCAAGACATTTTTGGCAACTGTTTGCATGAGAATGCAGAATTGTATTTTGTCGAACATATGCTTTGATCGGATTTGCTTTTGTTTTTTTAATATTGTTTTCGCTCAAAATTATAAACGATATTGTATATGTGTATTAATTTCTGTTAAAATTACGTTATTTATAAAATATAATGATGTATGTGTTATATTTCGAGTAATTTTATTCAAGCGGTATACAATAATGTTTTCATGCGATTTACTAATCTTGTAAATTCAACTTATATACTTATTGTTCATCTTTTGTAAATTCAACTCTATATAACGAACAGCGCTATAGTACAGTATACTAAAAAAAGAAATGGAAACGTGCTACTAAAAATCAAAAACTCACTTAAAAAAACTGTTTTCAATCAAATCAAAACATTAAAAAAAAACGCAAATCACTCAAAAAAATCCCCCAATTCCTCACCAAACCCACCACACCCCTATCAAAAACCATCAAATCACCACCCCTTAAAAACCTTCCATCCAACACCCTGAACCACCCAGCCACCCATCAACTGACCTGCATCACGCAAACGGCGAGGACAATAGCGAAGAGAACAATCAAGTAGCGCGCCATGGTTGCAGAGTGCGAATCCCGGATTTCTCGATCTCAAAGACTTTAAGTATAGTTGCGACAGCTACGATAGATCGTGGCTAACTGAGCAGGGAGCTGGCCTGGCAGCGCGCTTAGTCTCTCGTAATATCGCCGATAAAACGCGCAGATAGATAGAGCTGGCCGAGAGGTCGGAGGTCGCCCCCGCCCCTTCTTAATGGGTATTAAGTGTGTGTATGCACGAGCGCGAGCCTATATGCTTTTCATGCCTTTGTGTTTGTTATGCCGCTGAGGCGTAATTGCACGTTTTTTCCCGCGGATGGTTGTTTCTTTTTGGGGAGTTTGTTAGTACTTTTCTGGTCACGTTTCATTGAGTTTTTTTCGGTTTGCTGGAGTCACGTGGCTGGCTGATGCTTTAGGTTGCGGGCATATGGAGATTACGGATTCTGGTCGTTGCTTGCGGAGGAAGATGAATATAGGGTCGGTTATCGCGGCGCCGAAATGTGAGACGGACGGAAAGCAAAGATACGAAAGTGTATCTGTTAGTGGATTCATAAGATGTGTGAGGGGTGTAGGCAATCGGTTGATATGACTCTTGTTTCCTCGTGCCAGCTTCTGTGTGTTTAAATGATAGAAAATGTAGTAGATTAACTACGTATTTATCATACCATTATGAATCATTTTCAAGTTATTGCATTATTATTATTGTATCATATTTTTCTATTTATTATTTACTTGTAATACAAACAATAACTTAAAAAGTTGCTTTAAGCGATGTATGGTAAATTACTTACACTCGAAGGTTTTGAAACGTTATTTTTCATACGTTATCGTAATGATTAATATTCGCTACAGACGAAACGATTTTCTTCTAGCTATCTAGTATTAATGCTCTTAGATAAATAGAAAGCAAAACATTAATTTATAACGCTGTGTAGATAAATTAAATGGGCCTGAATTAGAATGTTATTAGGTTACTTTATTGTTATTTTAATCACGGCTATAGATATGTTCTTCTTAATGTCTATATTTAAGACCTACAATATTCTAATTATTAGGTATGTCTAATTAAATTTCGATTTGGAATTTTATACATTTAATGATTATTTTTATAAAATGACGTAAATATTATTAGGAAAAGGATAAAATATTGATTATATTTTCTGCATATTAATAAACGAAACACAAGAAAACAATATTGAGGAAACAATATTGAGAAAACAACTATTTTTATATAAAATAAATATAATATCAACCAATTATCGTTAAATAAAAAATATGCTTCCAAAAACAACATGTTTTAATTCAGATTTAATAACTACTAACAGATAATTCTTACATTATTTTCACAGAATGCAGAAAATAGAATTAAAAAGTTGCGCTGATTATTACAACATGGCGTAAGATCTACAACTACTAGTATTAGGATACAATTTTAATATCATTTTTAAATTTAAAATTGTAAACTTTTAAATCTGTATTTTACTTATCTGCACTAAGCTTATTTTTATTTTTTTAATTCATGCAATATAAATGTATGCTTGAGCCACTTATAAAGAGAAAAAATAGCAGTTAAGAAGTGCAAACGTCAGTATATCAGCAAACTGTCAAACACTCTCATAATTAATTTCTCGTTATTTTACTACATTTTACATATTATTAGAGTAAATTCTTGAGGAATTATAATAAAAATTCTTAAAAAAAAAGATAATCTGATTTAATTAAATAATAAAAAAATTATTAAGTTTTTTTTAACCAACATTAAAAAGATTTATTTTCCACGTTAAAGTGTTCGTATGATATATTGATGTAATAACAGTATTTCGATTACTCAAGCCGATTAGTCATTACCACGAGGGAAAATAAAAAATAATCGTTTCCTACATTCGTACACATTTTCGACGCTCTTTGCGTAACTCCAATCCTACATTAAACCAAAACCATTCCACAATCTCCATCAAACAATAACTAATCGAAATTGAAAAAAATTAAATAAAAAAATACAATCGCTCTCTAAAAATTAGCAGCTCAATCCAATCGTCATAGAAAAAGTCTCCCACACAAACACAGATCCCCTCGCTCATCGCGATCAACGGAAGCCTTGTTACAAGCGTTCCACTAAGATACCCGAGCAGCGCAGAGCCATTGTTTCGCGCTTTATCAATAGGAAAGATACGCGGAAGCGAGCACTACAGATTTTCGCGCCTCTACAATTCTATATAGCCACTCGATTATCCAACGCAAACGCCAAACCCAAGGAGATTCTCTTTTTTCCCTGACACACACGGGAAAACGATAATTACCTAGCGCGCGGAAAGAGCCGTATATATAGAGCGCAGGTTTTTTGCCGATCGCGCGCTTCGTGCGACTCTCGGTGGATCTTCGCGCGGTGTTTACTCTACTCTAGAAACCTTTGACTGGCTGACTCACTGTGATATACGTCGCGTGCGTCGGGATTTTGCATTTGTTGACACGAATACGTTATAGATTTCATTAGCATATGGACGCTCGAGCTTTGTGGAGAGGTATAAAAATAGGCTTGGGATTGATGAGTACGGTGGAGCTGTTTGCATTGATGAGACGCTCTTTGCGCTGTGGGAAAAAAGCTTTTCAAGGGAATTTTTAATTATCGGTGTTTAATTACGAAAATGAATGGGTTTCGTGTTGTATGCTTTGTGCGCTTGAGACTCGAAGACTTTTTAAGAGTTATCACTTAGGTTCGCTTGTGCAAGTGAAAAATTTATACGTTTATGTAAATCTTATTGCGTAAGCCTTAATTATGACATAAAATCATTTCCTTATATACGCGTTAATAATGTATTGTCGTTACAATTAAGAACAAAAAACTGTATATTATCTTTTTAATTATTTCTGAGTATGTGCAATTACAAGTTATCGTTAGTACCGATGATTTGTAAAAATAATTAGTTTACAATTTTACTGAGCTTTTGCAAGATTTTTCATTTAATTTCATGTGCTGAAATATAAATAATTTCATTTTCAAGTTTATTTTAACCATATTTTTAATTACACAATGAATGTAAGTAAATTTTTCCAAATGCTGAGTTTTGCAAACAAATTAGATTATTAAAATAATCATATAAAGTGATAGTAACAATAGAAGATGAAATTTTAAGCTTTGCTTTCATAATAATGAAAATTTTAGTATTATAATATTTCAATCTAGTAGTGATTTCTTCAATCCACTAGTTTTTACTGAGTGTAAAGAAATGTATTTACAATAGAATATTATAAAGAACAAACAGAACTAAGTAGGTATTTCAAAACAGATAATTTTTTTGAATAATATATTACAAGTTAAAATTTATATTATTATCTGTTTCAGAAAAAGTAAAAATTATTTTAATTTTAATTTCTCAACAAGTGATTTAATATTTTCAGAGCTTCATGAGTTAGAGATAAACTGAAAATAACTTAAAATTTTATATTTGAATTATTTATTACAAACAATATTTTAATTATTAATTAGTATTTTAATTATTATTGCACTCAAATGTCATTTTTTTATATGCATTTTATCGAATTTAAAGTAATGAGTAATAATGAGGAATAAATAAGTTAGAAACTTATTGAATTTGTTTTTAGATATTGATGAATTTATTTACGAATATGAATAATAAATGTTTAAAAAATTATAGTAGCTATATAATTATTTTTATAAATAGATTTTTTAGTACAGCGAAAATTGACTAAAAACCATTAAACAATAACACTACCTAAATATTATTTCCCTTTACGCTATCTTATAATTATGAACCTTATATACTTTTAAAAATCTAAATAATACATTTCGTATAAAATCATTATAAAAGTGTTTGACAAAAGAACCCGCAGTTTAACAATCAATATAAAATTTTTTAAAAAATCCATCAAAATCTCGCAGCAATGAGCCGCTTCCTCGGCTGGGCCGTCCTGGCAGAATACACCCTGACCGACTCCGGCGTCGTGCTCGTCGTCGTCGTCGTCGGCTCGTAATAACCGATCACATCGTCCTCGCGACGCGCATGCCTGGCCTTGATACGTCTCAACTCGGACTTGCTAGATGAGTGAAATGTATCAAGGACACCGAGGACGAAATCGACGATCGGATGGTTCTGGAAGGTCTGACCGCTGCGCTGTCGGCGCACTGGGATTTCGATCGAATCCTGGTCGTCCTCGGCAGACATGAGTGTCAGTTGCTGGGAGCTCGCTGGACCGCTGTCGTCCAGTCCTTGATCCTGGCAGGTCGACAGTCCGATTAGGAGCAGTAGAAGGGTCAGAGGTGCCATGCTGGGAGGACTCATTGTAGTCGTGGCTGGGAGGTCTGCGGGAAAATAGAAGTATAAATAATGAATTGAAGTTTGTTGGCAGATTCGTTGAGTTTCTTATTCAATAAGATAATAGGGAATGATAAACGCAATCCCTACTTTATCTTCTTACTACCATTCGTATATAGATAATTTTTCTAAATAATTTATGTATCAGAAAAAATTTTGAAGTAACCTCTCTGAAATTTCAGTTTATTTTAAATAATTTAAACAGAATAATGTTTACGATAAATATTTCAAAATATCAGAGTTTTGCAATTTTATCTTAATTAAATGAATCTTCAAAATTGCTATAAAGCGCCAATTAAAGAGAAAATAATTACCAAAATAAAAAAATGTGAAAAGAATGGATTCTTTATAAAATCAGCGTTTCAATAATCGAATGAAAGTGATACCGATCTAAAGTCAAAACTACAACGATCGAGTGCCGAAGACGATTGCACTTGCAATGCCTCGATCATTCGGACTTGGTGGGCATTTCCTTTCGTCAAGAAAACGCCTGACGAGCAAGTTCAGCGCATTCTTCTTGTTCTGGGTAAATGTGTCTTCAGGTGACATCAAGCGAGGCCCCCTTTTGCACAACTCGCACGAAGACGCGGCATTTCAATGATGCATGTGAAATCATTTTCTTTTGCCTTGGAACTCTAATACTAATTAAATTGTCTGATTTTGATTTTGAATTTTATGCTTTGCTTGAGACATAAGTACTTCCTTGAAAGCGGCACGTGCACCTCGGGTTGTAAAAATGGTTTTTAAAGGAATATTACATTATTTTGTACTTATAATATAAGCTTGATAAACATTATGAAATTTATAAAAGTGTAATGTTGAATTTAGTGGTAGATGATGAAAAATATTTAAATCATAGTATAAAGCATAGAAAATTAATAAAAAATTTTTTAAATTATTTATGCTTTATTGAGTTCATTTTGCTTATTTAAACTGATAACTATCAAAAAAAGATAAATAATAAATGCTTTAATAAATACATTTAATCATTTTTAAATTGTATCGATCGATGAAGACGGCGATTGTTCCTGTTAATCATAACTATTTATTTGATACTTGACTTTCAAAGGACAGTTGCATTGATTTATTGTTTATAATCAAATATCATAAACTTTTAATTTTTTTATTTTCTTCTACAATATATTGTAGGTATATTAAAATTATATACGTATAATTTTTATCTCTTACATATATATGAAACTGAATATTTTTAAACTTCTTTAATTGATACATTATTTTACTTAAGCTCAATTTCTTTTTGGTGAAACTAACAAATAAAATATAATATTTTGAAAAGAGTATATTAAACGCTAACGGTTAAAATTTATAGAAGAAAACTGAAATTCTTTTATTTTTTAAGTAAAAAGTTTGAAAATTTTTGTTACGCTTCAAAAGGTAGGAATAATAAAAATTACAGCATAGAAATTTAATAGAAATCACAAAGTTGAATAATAACTTGTGATCACTTATAATACTTTAAAGTGCCTTCGACTCCCACTGGTATTCATATTCAAATCGTAAAAAATCCCACCTTCTTCCTTTGTTTCAGAATATACTATACAGTTAGAAATAATAACTATTGTTTATTATAAAACTGCATTTCGTTTGATAAATTGTTTTTTAATAGCTCTTAAGATAGTTAAGATAGCTCTTTTTTACTTTAAATTATGTGAATAACCAAAAAATTTAAAGATACCGATTAAAAAACAACGACAAAGTGAAATTTTTAAAAATGTTCACAGTTAATCGATTTAACTCGATTATATTAATAGTTTTCATGAAATGAGCTTGTATTAAAAATATAGTAAAAGTACGATAAAATAGCGTCAATTAACGAAAGAATAATTTGGAACAAAATATTAAATTATTTTTTTCAACAAGTGCATGAAAAAGGCCCTTTTTCGTGCATCAGAAATGAATGGAAAGTTGAATATTTCTATACAGCGGGAGGGAAAATTTCCCC